>BHFT01039878.1:9166-36529 GCA_004320025.1 Laticauda laticaudata | reverse complement strand
CCAACGGATGGCAAGTGTTTCTCTCCGTTTTACATCCTCTTTCCATCCGTTGGTGCTGTGTGACATGGGCTTTAAAGACAAAACATAAATAAACTCAACAACATCCTGGGAGGATGGAAGAAAGCTTATACAGGTTGCAACGAAAATTATTTTAGGATTTAATCCTTCTCTGTAAACAGTACCAAGCATCTAATAAACCTTATCCCCAAAGCAATTTCGCTTTTTAATGAAAAAGGAGCCTTCAATAATTCGAAATATTAAATATTTAAGAGAGGTAATGAATATTTAATGCGCATAATATTTTATGAAAGGCCTTTAATAACGTCTATTGAACTTAACCCATCATTCTCCAGCCCCGGAACTAGAGATGCCAGATCTTTGTTTCCCCAACGGAGTATTTTAGGGAAGGATAAAGGACGCGGACATAAATAGGCACGCTGGGCGGTGATTAAAAGACGTAAAAACGGAGCGACGGCTTAGGGCGGGGATTACTGTAGACGGACCGCCAAACAGACCAATAGGATGCGCCTCTTGCTCCGTTCCGAAGTGCGATAGTCAATAGTAGCGAAGGAGGCGGAACGAGTTAGGAATCCAGGAAGTGGCCGGTATTTGGGGAGAGTTTTAGGGCGACTGGGAACAACCGCGAAGGGCCAAAATGTCGGAAAGGAAAGTGTTAAACGTGAGTGAAAGGAAAGAGGCGGAAAAACATGGCTGGGGGCGGTTGGGGGCCTGGGAGGGTGGGGTTGGGATGGGGGTGCCGGTCTACCTCGCAGGGTTATAAAGAGGCCAACCTATGCAAGGGAGAATGAAGTGGATTAATCAACTATTTAAGGATCTGCTGGGATCTACTGGGATCTTGGGCCTACCTCGGCTGTTGATATTAATAAATGATCAGTTTGGGAGGGTTGTCTTTTTTTTCAATTTTTTAAAATTGAAGATTGGGGATTAATATGTATTTTTGTCTTTTATTATTTTTATGTATTTTTGTCTTTTATTATTTTTATGTATTTTTGTNAAAATTGAAGATTGGGGATTAATATGTATTTTTGTCTTTTATTATTTTTATGTATTTTTGTCTTTTATTATTTTTATGTATTTTTGTCTTTTATGATTTTTATTTTCCTTTTTAAATGTTTTCCATCTAGTTTTATTTTGATTATTTGATTTTTTTGGGGGGCGTTTGATTTTAATTGTTTTAATAATTGTTTTAATTATTCAAAAGATTGTTTTAATCTTTTGAATAAAATAAATTTGAAAGAAAAAGGTTATTTCAATTGTATTTTTATTTTGGGGTGTTCTAGAAATACTATCCTCCAGATTTTCATCCATCTAAGATTGACAGTAAGGCTATATATAATGATGCTATTTTTGTCTTTTGTCTCCTTTCAATTGAAAATTGGGAGGCTAATGTGTGCTTTTGTCTTTTGTTTTTTTAAATTTATTTTTAGTGTTTTTGTCTAGTTTTGTTTTGACTTATTTTTTTTCTTTTGCAATTTGTGTTTTAATCTTGAATAAAATTAAAAGAAAAAAGTAAATTCAATTATATTGTTTTATTTTTGGGTGTTCTAGAAATACTATCCTCCAGATTTTGATCCATCTAAAATCCCTAAGCTTAAACTTCCAAAGGACAGGCAATATGTGGTCCGGCTAATGGCTCCCTTTAATATGCGGTAAGAGATGTTTAAATTCTGTTTCTCTTGGGAATATTCAGTTTCTAAAATGAGTTCAATGTGCTATGGTCCTATTTTTTTGGAAATAATAAAGGACAATCTGGTCAATGCTGAAAAAAGGGTCATAAGGATGAAAAATTGTTAATTGTTTGTGTTTATAACTTGGCTTTACAAAGGAAAATTCAAGACCAAAACCAAAGAAATAATAATCCTATTCCAGGCTGGCTGGTGAATTCTGGGAATTGAAGCCCACTCATCTTAAAGCTACCAAGGTTGGAAATCTATATAAAAGCGAAATACCTCTCATGCATCATCACAAAATCTCCAGAACCATAAAGCCTACAAACTTTAAAGTTGGCACGTATGTTCCTCTTGGCTTCTAGGTGCTCACTAAGAAAAGATTTTTCGAAATGACCATCAGAGCATTAGGATTTATTATTATTATTATTATTATTATTATTTTATTATTATTATTATTATTATTATTAATTATTACCTGCTCTGATGCAAAGGAGTTCTACTCCCCCTCCCCAGCTGAAAAGAAATCTCTTCCAAAAAACAGCAGAGGAGGGAGGTTCAGTTTTACTTTTGCACCACCAAGCAGCTTTAGTACAGAACAGTTGAGCTAAGCCACGCCCAGGCCACTAGCTGTCTCCTTCTTGCTCACACAGCAAATACTGTTTCAGTTTCCAAGCACCCCTCAACTCTCACACACTGACAGGACATTAGCCAGATGAATACCGATGGATGTGGTAGGCAGAAGCAGAATTTTTTCCCCTTATTTTCCTCCCCCAAAACTAAGCAAAGCTACGAAACCCCCCCCCCCAAGATGTCTGGCCTTCAGGTGCTTTCTCTCTGTGGCAGCCCCTCAAATATTGGAAGGCTGCTATCCTGTCTCCTCTGGTCCTTCTCTTCACTAGACTAGCCAGGCCCAGTTCCTGCACCATTCTTCATATATTTTAGCCTCCAGTCCCCTCATCATCCTGGTTGTCCTTCTCTTGTATTTTTTCTAGAGTCTCAACATCTTTTTTATAATGTGACAAAACTGGATGCATTATTCTAGATGTATCTTACGATTGTAGAGTGGTATTAGTGCCTCACTTGATCTTGATCCTAACTTAACAGCTTCATTTACCAACAGTGGCAAGGAAGGGTGCAAAATGGGGCAAAATTCACTTCACAACTGTCTTGCTTTGCAATAGAAACATTGGGCTCCATTGTGGTCATCAGTCAAGGGCTGTCTATACACCATTTCTGCTGATGACTCCTGGCTTGCTTCTACCAGCAGTTGCAAATAGCCTGAGCCCACAAGGCAAGTTCAGTGGTGGGGTTCCAAATTGCACACTATTGGTTCTGCATGCGAATCAGCTGAGTTAAAAATCAATGGAATATAGGATGGGAAAGGGCCAGTCAGATGTGGTATTTGCCCGTTCTCCAAATTGGTCAAAATTTCTGGTCCAGGTTTGCCCGAACTGGTCCAAACCGGCTGAATACTACCTCTGGGCAAGATGTACATAAACCTCCATGATGAGGGTGAAAAAGGTCTGTAAATGAATGAAGGATGAGAATTTGCATTTCTTGAGGTGGTTTAGTTTAGTTTAGTTTATTGACATTGCACCTCGTACAACGAAATGAAATACCACCTTCAGTGTACATGAGAACTATAAAAATAAAACACACACCCACATCCTTCACATTCTATACAATTGAAACCCCCTGAGATTGCATTAATATTGCACTATATACAGTAGAATTCAGCAGAGCTGCTGCCCTGGGATAGAAGCTNCTATTTGTCCTTGTTTTTATTATCCTGTACCGTCTGCCAGATGGTAACAGTTAAAAAAAAAAAAAAAGGGTGCCCAGGATGAAATGGATCTTTGAGGATGTTTTGAACTTTCTTAAGTCAGCGGGAGCTATGAAGTTCTTCCAAAGAGGGGAGAGGGCAGCCAATGATCTTCTGGGCAATGACATTAATCCTCTGGAGTGCTGTCCTATCTGCCACTGTGCACCTGGCAAACCATATAAAGGTGCAGTAAGTTACGATACTCTATGGTGCAGCGGTAGAAGGTCACCAGCAGTTTTTCCATCTTGCAGGTGCAAGACCTGCGGCGAGTACATTTACAAGGGCAAAAAATTTAATGCCCGGAAAGAGACCGTCCAGAATGAATCTTATTTGGGACTTCCCATCTTCCGGTTTTACATCAAATGCACCCGCTGCCTGGCGGAAATCACGTTCAAGGTAAAATGTCTTTAGGTCTCTCTTCTCTTCCAAACCTAGAACATAGCACAGGGGCGTCAAATTCAATTTCATTGAGGGCCGCATCAGGGCTGTGGTTGACCTCGGGGGACCAGGTGGGTGTGGCCCAATGGGTGGGCATGGCCAAGCTTGATGCCACTCCCCAAACTGCTGCCATGTTTTCTTCACACTGGGTAGACCGGGTCAAACCCAGGCTGGCCCAATGTTTCCTCTTCACATTGGATAGAATGGGCTGAAGGGACGCGGGCTGTTCCCTGACATTTTCCAGGATGGCCTCACAGGCCGGATCCAACCACATTGTGAGCCTTGAGTTTGAAACCCCTGACATAGAATAATAGAGTTGGAAGGGACCTTGGAGGTCTTCTTGTCCACACTCCTGCTCGAGCAGAAGACCCTGTATACCAGTGGTGGCTAACCTTTTTGGGCTCCTGTGCTAAAAATTGTGTGCGCGCTCCCTTGCTACCACCCAGAAGGCATTGCACGCACACCTCCTGCACACATGCGCACGTATTCCCCAACCCCTTGCCTGCACTGCACCTCCCAGCTGATTTTTGGGCTGTTTGAGGCCTTTTTCGGCCTCTCAGACTTGAGGAAAGCCTCTGCAGCCTGAAAAATAGGCCCGTGTCGTCACTTCCGGTATTTCCAGAAATACAGGAAGTAATGCAAAGGGCCTATTTTTCAGGCTGCAGAGGCTTTCCTCAAGCCTGGGAGGCTGAAAAAGGCCTCAAACAGCCCAAAAATCAGCTGGGAGGCGCGTGCATGTGCAGTGAGGTAAATTTGCCTGCAACTTACGTGCCGGCACAAATGGCTCTGCGTGCCACCTGTGGCATGTATGCCTAGGTTCGCCATCATGGCTGTATACCCTATCAGATAAATTATTGCCCAGCATCTTTTTGAAAGCCTCCAGTGATGGAGTACTCATAGCTTCTGGAGGCAAGCAGTTCCACTGGGTTCATTTTCCTCACCATTAGGAAAATTCTCCTTCATTCCAGGTTGCTTCTCTCCTTGATGAGTTTCCATCCAGCAATGGGCAGAAACTAATGAAAGAGAGAAGCAACCTAGAACTGAAGAGGAATTTCCAGACAGTTAGAACAATTAATCAGTGGAACAACTTGCCTCCAGAAGTTGTAAATGCTCCAACACTGGAAGTTTTTAAGAAGAGACTGGATAACCATTTGTTTGAAGTGGGGTAGGGTTTCCTGCCTATGCAGGGGGCTGGACTAGAAGACCTCCAAGGTCCCTTCCAACTCTGTTATTCTGTTCTATTCCATTGTTTCTCATCATGCCTTTTGGGGCTTTGGAGAATAGTTTGATCCTCTCGTCTTTGTAGCAGCCCCTCAAATATTGGAATACTGCTGTCATGTCTTCCCCCAGTCCTTCTTTTCATTAGACTAGACAAACCCAATGCCTGCGACCATTTTTCGTAAGTGTTAGCTTCCAGTCCCCTGATTTGTTGCTCTTTTCTACAATCTTTTCAAAGTCTCAACAACTTTTTTACATTATGATGGCCAGAACTGGATGCAATATTCCAAGTGTAATCTTAAAATTAATCTTAATTAATCTTAATCTTCCGAAGCCTTTGTAAAGTGGTACTACTGTGTTTTCCCAAAAATAAGACCCAGTTGTCAGGGTTCCAACGGATGCCCTAATTCATGAGCCTCGAGCCAAGTTTCAAAAGAAATCCAATTATTTATTAGGAGCAACATTTCAGCAAGTAGCCATGTGCAGTCTGCTCTGCCCCACGTAATTTACTGCCCACCTACGACCCTGTTTCCTCCCAGGGTGTGTCATAAATCACATTCTCCAATGGAGCACTTTCCGGGGGCTGTAGAAAACACGCCTCTTCAGCTGGCTCTAGTAACCTGGATACAATCTGGAGAAAGGTATGCTGGTCATGGCAACCAAGCTGCTCCATCAGTTCTTCCCCCTCTTGCCTATGGCAACTCGAGAGCAAGCCAGGAATGCTTTACGAGTTGACACCCGTCTTATATTTTTTTTTGCCACCAAGAAAGGCCAGGTCTTATTTTCAGGGGGATGTCTCCCATTCACTCACCTTGCCACGGCGGCACCAACAGCCCTACTCAGCAGGAACCCTCTGCCAGCCCATTTCTGTGGCTGCTTGCCACTTATTTTCAGGAAAAGCCTCTCCAGCCAAGAAACGAGCTCTATATTGATGCACATGGTGCCCTCTGGCTTCCGTTTCACCACCAGAGGGGACAGCTCTTATTTTTGGGAAAACACAGTAGAACCTGACGTGATCTTGATTCTATCCCTTTATTCATGCAGCCTAATTGAGGACTACCTGTAACCCAGTGTTCTCTCCAAGGTCAGGGTAGCTGCCTGCTATTCTGTGCAGAGCACCCAGGAATATATTTGCAGGATGTTTGTCGCTATCAGGTACAAACTTTGACTCCAACCAGTTCATGAGAGCAGCAGATCCTCCTTGGTTCAGCCCTTCCAGTTACAGATCTGAGAATTAAACCTCTTCTCTCTTTGTCCTATTCTCTCTTCAGACCGACCCTGAAAACACAGATTATGCCATGGAGCACGGAGCCACCCGAAACTTCCAGGCTGAGAAATTGCTGGAGGAAGAGGAAAAACGCTTGCAGAAGGAAAGAGAAGATGAAGAGCTGAATAACCCCATGAAGGTGATGTAACCAATCCTTTGCCTTGAAAGGAAATTTTATTCTACCTTTTCCTAAATAGACTGGGAGAGCAGGAACTCAGCACTTGGGAGAACTGGATTTCTTTGCTGGGTTGTTTTAAGGCATCATGTCTTATTTTGGGGGGATGTCATCCACTGACTAACCTCACTTGTGTGTGTCGCTCCCAGCCTCCTTTTCGCTGTCAGAGGCCTTCAGGAACTTCTGTGATTGGCAAGGCCTTCCTGAAGGCCTCTGCAGCCAATAACAGAGCTTTGGATCGATCCAGAGCTTTGTTATCAGCTCCAGAGGCCTTCAGGAAAGCCTTGCCAGCCTTGCTGGCTGCAGAAGAAATGGGCCAGCAAGGCAGGTGTCGGGGTGTGTGAGGCCTGGCTACAACTGTCCAAAGGAAGTAGTAGGGCAGCTCCACCCCCTTCCCCCACCATGCCCACTCAACTTAATTTTTTCCCATGCACTCTGGAGTGGGCGAGATCTTAATTAGTGCTTATTTTGGGAGTAGGGCTTATATTGGGTGCATGTGTCAAAATGAAGCTAGGACCTACTTTCAGGGTAGGTTGTATTTTTGGGGAAACTGATGTTGGTGTGTGTGTGGTTTCCTCGACTTACTATCAGTTGCTTAGTGACCATTCGACATTATAGCAGATAGAGGGACACACAGATATACTGCAGGAACCTGACCAAATTTTGGGCACTCGGCAACTCTTTGTTTTTTTTCTGCCTTTATAGTTTTTAGAAATAACTCAAGACAGTAAACATAGCCAGTATACCTTCCTATTTTCCCCATAACTTTGTGAGGTGGGTTGAGCTGAAAGAGAGTAGCAGGCTCAAAGTCATCCAGCCAGCTTTTATGCCTGAGGTAGAACTAGAACTCACCATCTCCTGGTGATTGGCCCAAAGTCATCCAGCTGGTTTTCATGTCTAAGGCATGACTAGGAGTAACTGTGTCCTGGTGATTGGCACAGTCACCCAACCATCTTTCATGGTTAAGGTGGAACTAGAATTCCCTGTCTCCTGGTGATTGGCTCAAAGTCACCCAGCTGGTTTTCATGCCTAAGGTGAGACTAGAACTCACCATCTGGTGATTGGCTGCTACTGAGTTTCATTCTCTGTTCTGAAAGTGCCAGGCCAGAAGAAAAGGAAAAAATAAACACCGAAAATAAGTAATGTCCCACTTTGGGGTTTTTTTGGTCCTTGATCTCTTATCCCAGAGCTGCTTTTCCAAAAGGCAACTGGGATTTCTTGGTTTTTCTCTTTGAAAACATTTGGCTTGTCATCCAAGAATCTTCCTCGGTTCTAACTAACTATCCTCCGAGTCCTAAAACATTTCTGTTTTTTTAAATTTTTCCAGGTTTTGGAGAACAGAACCAAGGATTCCAAGCTAGAGATGGAAGTTCTGGAAAACTTGCAGGAGCTGAAAGAACTCAACCAACGCCAGGCCAATGTGGACTTTGAATCCATGCTGCATCAGTACAAAGAGTTTGAGGAACAGCAGAAACAACGAGAATTGGAGGAAGACGAGCAGGAAATGAAGTGAGCCTCAAGAATCATATCCCGGAATCTGCTCTTGCCATTTTTTTTGACTGGGATCCTTTGATATGTCCTCTAGGACAGGTTGCCAACCTTTTGGACCTCAGGGACCACCAAACTCATAATTTTAGATCCCAGGGACCACTAACCGGATCTATGGGTGTGGCCTAATTTGTGGGTGTGGCTTGGTGGGCATGTGACAGGCTGGGCATGGCTTATATATAAATATTATAAATATTTATATAAAAATTGAATTTTTTATAAAAAAGAGCAACTTTTACCCAAAATCAGGCAAAACAGGCAGATTGAGTTGCTCATAGAATCACAGATTCATTCAGTGATCTATCTATCTGCCATTGGCTAGCTCAGTCTCCCAAATTTGCTTGTCGTGAGTCTGCACTGAATTTGCCTTCAGTCCTAAGGGAGGTTTGGCTGTGCTGAGCCGAAGATCTAAAGACTAGCTAGAAAGGAAGAAATCCAACCATTTCCTGCTTCCTAGCCAATCTAAATCTCCTGGCACAGCAGAACAGATGATGGTCTGAAAAAGGAAAAATAGCAATTTAGCAGGCAAGGTTACCAGGTAAGGAGTGAGTGGACGGGGAGGGTTCTCGCGGGCCATGTGGGTAGCACAGCCTTGTGTTTCTGTGCAGCCTGGATTAATTGCTTTGTGGAGATGCTCTGGGGGTGAGATTTCTCTGCGGTCCACCAAAATTTTCTTACGGCCCACCAGTGGGCTGCAGCCCACCAGTTGGCAACTGCTGCTCTAGAAGTATCTCCCACTGGTACCCTAGTTTCCCTGAAAATACGACCTACCCTGAAAGTAAGTCCTACCTTGATTTTTACATCTGCATCCAATATAAGCCCTACCCCCAAAATAAGCCCTAATTAAGATCCCACCCAGAGTAGACAGGTAAAAATTAAGCTAGGGTGGGGATGGGGCAGGTGGGTGGAGGTGCTCTATTACTTCCCTTTGGACAGTTGTAGGCCTCGCACACCACCGACACCTGCCTTACCAGCCCATTTCTTCTGCAGCCTGGCAGGGTTTTCCTGAAGGCCACTGTAGCTGATAAGAAAGCTCTGGATCGATCCAGAGCTCTGTTATTGGCTGCAGAGGCCTTCAGGAAAGCCTTGCTGGCTGCAGAAGAAGAAGTTCCTGAAGGTCTCTGACCGCGAAAAGGAGGCCGGGGGCAATGCGCGCAAATGAGGTTAGTCGATGACATCCCCCGAAAATAAGACCTGGTGTCTTTTTTGGTGGCAAAAAAATATAAGGCAGGGTCTTATTTTCAAGGAAACACGGTATCCACCAGCAACCAATGCTTGTTGGACTTCTGTCCCAATCCAGAGGGAATACAGAGATTGCACAGTTGATAACCCTTGATAGATATGTTATCCATGAATTTCTCCAGTGCGCCTGGAAGCTACAAGGTTAGGGACCATCACCCTGTTTTGTGACCATGGATTCTACAGGCCCATGATGACCTGAGAAGTCTTTCTCAGAAAAAAAAAAACAAATAAAATTTTTTAGGTCCTTGGTGCTCTTGAACTTAGTTGCTTTCTAGTGGACGTTTCATGACCTAACTAGATAATATCATCAGTGCTAGTAGAGATGGGGGTTTGCTCTCAATTTATATTTATATTCTAGTGGCTTGTCCTGTCAGTGTTGGTGGGCATGCTTTTTGATTAGGATGTTGTTTACTTTTAGCTTATTTCTCTGAGTTGGTAGTTCCTTGATTGGGTGTCTGTGGAGATTCTCTGTCATCCAAGGTCATGGTTGTCCCAAAGGTGCTTTTTCAAGAGGCAACTGGACTTTCTGGTTTTTCTTCAAAGACGTTTCGCTTCTCTTCCCAGAAGCTTCTTCAGCTCTGACTAGATGGTAAGGAATGGAAGGATTTATACCCCTTGCAGACAGCTGGTCATTTGCATTCTTTTTAAAGAGTCGTTGAGGCCATTTGGAGGTTGGTCTGTGTCCCTCAGGGTCACCTGAGTAGTGCAAATAGGTGTGGAGCCTTCTTGGAACTGCTGAAATGTTTGTGTTGTAGACTAGAGATATATATGTTGCATCCCTCCTCCTTTAACAGATAACAGTTAATCAGTTGGAAGGGACCTTGTAGGTCATCTAGTCCAACCCCCTGCCCAAGTAGGAGACCCTACACCATTTCTGACAGATGAGAGTCCAATCTCTTCTTGAAAGTCTCAAGTGATGGCGCCCCCACAACTTCCGAGGGCAAACCTGTTCTATAGCTGTTCCTTTGTTGATAGTGGGCTGTTCAAGTTTGACAGGTGGCCTCAACGACTCTTTAAAAAGGATGCAAATGACCAGCTCTCTGCAAGGAGTATAAATCCTGTCTTCCACTCTCCAGTTTGAGCTGAAGAAGCTTCTTAGATGAGAAGTGAAACGTCTTCAAAAGAAAAAACAAAACCAGAAAGTCCAATTGCCTCTTGAAACAAAAAGTAGCTTTGGGACTTCCTTGATTGGGGTTTTGTTTCCTCGCATGTGATGACTATACAGTCCGTCGTTGAACTCGCTCCCCGCGTTCTCTTCCTTGTTGGTAGCTGACCCACGTTATATCTTTCCCCGTCTTCTGTCTCACCCAGATCCATGCTGGATCAAGCCCAAAGCCGGAGGCTGCTGGAAGACTCCGATTCAGAAGAAGATCTTCCTCCAGTTTGTCCAAAGCCACTTGCAAGAGGGAAACCCACTGACATCCTGCAACAGGTATGGAAAGAATCCTTTGAGGATCTCCCCCAACAGGTGGGCTGATGTCATGGATTGCCCCTCTTCACAGGAGTCTCTCTTCCTGCCTTGAGTAGTGAGGCCGATGTACCTTTGGTAGGTTGTCCTTGACTTACAAACATTCGAATAGAATAGGAATAGCATAGTGTAGCATAGCGTAGCATAGCGTAGAATTCTTTATTGGCCAAGTGTGGTTGGACACACAAGGGATTTGTTGGTGCAAATGCTCCCAGTGTACATAAAAGATCCATTCGTCAAGAGTCAAGAATCATCAGGTACAACACTTAATGATAGTCATAGGGTACACTAAGCAGCCAAATCATACGAGGAAACAGTCCATATAAATCTTAAGGATACAGGCGTCAAAATTACAGTCATACAGTCACAAGTGGGAGGGGATGGGTGATAAGCAGTAATGAGAATATTAATAGTAATAATAGTGCAAACTTTGTAAATAGTTAGACAGTGTTGAGGGAATTAGTTGTTTAGCAGTGATGGCGTTTGGGGGAAAAACTGTCCTTCTGTCTAATTGTTCTGGTGTTCAGGGCTCTATAGCATTTTTAGAGTAGAAGTTGAAACAGTTGATGTCTGGGATGTGAGGGGTCTGTAAATATTTTCACAGCCCTCTTTTTTGACTCATGCAGTATGCAGGTCCTCAGTGGAAGGCAGGTTGGTAGTAATTGTTTTTTCTGCAGTCCTAATTATCCTCTGAAGTCTGTGTCTCTCCTGTTGGGTTGCAGAACCAAGCCAGACGTTTATAGAGGTACAGATGATAAGACAGCTTAATGACCAAAATTACCACAGCACTGAAAAAGATAACTGTTTTTCACATTACACTCTGATCTCAAAATCAAATTATTGTTGAAGGAACATAGATCTGCTGTCGGAGTGGTGCAGATTAATTACACTGTTCATCATTGTAGAAATTGTTTCATTGGCCCAAATTTTCAGAAATGAAATACTCTAATATAATGTTTTTTTTTCCAATTGAAAGATATTGTTTTCCTCAGAAATGGGATTTCTGCTTTTCTACTTTTTTTCTCAAGTGCATTTCCCCCTTCATTTAGAAAAGAAGAATAAGAATAAGAATAAGAATAGAATAAGAATTAGAATAGAATAGAATAGAATAGGAATGGATAAGATGGGATGGAATGGAATGGTAATAGGGATAGGGATTGTGGAGAGGGCCGGACTAGAGGACTTATAAGATCCTTTCTAGATCTATTCTGATTGATTGAATTGAAAAATTTAGATAGTTTCAGTGGACATTGAGACCTTCTACACACAAACCAGGAATTACAGCCCAACATTGATTGGTGTCGCGACCACTGTATGCAGCTGGGATGGTGTCCTTTGAACACAGCGGCTTTTAAAGTAACCATCGGTGTCTCATTTCCTTTCTTCCCAGGATTCAGAGCCACAAGCTAAAAAGTCAAAGCTGGAAAGCTGGGAACGGAGTGTAGGAAAACTCTCGGTGAAGACACAACTGTCGGGATTGGTGACCGCCAAGAAGAAGCCCATTTCCAGGATGGCCAATGGATCAGGAAGCCAAGAGGCAACATCAGAACCAGGTGAGGAAGGCAGCTCTTGGGGAGAAAGAGAGACGAAGGATCTCTGGGAAACAGGATGAAGGCAAACACTTAAAAAAAGAGTGGTGATGTTGGGTTGGTTTGAGTTAGGTTGGGTTGGTTTGAGTTGGTTTGATTTGGGTTGAGTTGAGTTGAATTGAATTGAATTGAATACAGTAGTCCTTGACTTAGAATCACAACTGAGCACAAAATTTCTGCTGCTAAGTGAAACATTTGCTAAGTGAGTTTCACCACGTTCCAAGACTTTCCTTGCCGTCATTGCCATTAAAAAGCAAATCATGGCAGTTGTTTACATTGGTCCCATGGTCGTAAAGTGAATCTGGCTTCCCCATCCACTCTGCTCCTCAGAAGATTGCAAAGGGGGATCCGCGTGACCCTGCAAGCAACCGTCATAACTGTGAGTCAGTTGTCCAGCATCTGAATTTTGATCATGTGTGACCATTGGGATCCTGCAACGATCGTAAGTGTCAAAGATGGTCATAAATCACTTTTTCAAACCCATTTCAACTTTGAATGGTCACTAAATGAACTGTTATAAGTTGAGGAATATCTGTATTTTATTTGGCCATGTGTGATTAGACATACAAGAAATTTCTGTCCGGTACAGATGCACTGTCATGCCCCAGTCGGAGTCTGAATCCGAGGAGGAAGAAAAATAGCTGACAGGGAGTGGGAGTGTGCATCCGTTGGCTGTGGAGGAAACTGGGGAAGGACAAAGTCCAGCTGGGCGGAGCAGGAGAGAGGTAGAATAAGGGAGAGGAATTCAGAGGAAGACCCAGGCCTACCCCCTCTTCATCCTAGAGCACGCAGGGAGGAAAAGAGAAGAGAGCAACATGGCTTATGGGGGATGAAAGGGCCCTGATTCCCTTCATTAGCCACATCTGGGATGGGAGTTTAAAAGAGAGGCATGCTGAGTACACCATCTGGGAACAAACATGAGTTTATCTTGTGTTGACTTTGGTTATTTGTGTTCCTGGTGTCTTCCCAACTGTGCTGAATACTGCTGTTCCTTTGGGACTGGAATTCTTGCTCCTGCCCTTCTGGACTAATTACCTCATCTTGCCTTGGTTGGACTTATAGTTACAGTTTTTGTTGACCATGTTTTGGACTTGATACCCTTCTGCCAAAGGCTGTTCTTGGGAGAGTTTTTCTCCAGCCAGAAGGTAATGAGGCCATTGGGGGCAAAGATGGAGCTGATAAAGGGACTCTTACTTACTATCTGATTGTGTTGCCTTTGTGCCACTCCCCTTTGGGTCATCACAGCGACCTATGTGTTCCCTGATAGAGACTCATGCTAGCTTTATTTACTGTACTTTACTGCAGGATTTTATTCATTCACATTGATTGCAGGAAGTCCTCCGCTTACAACCATTAGTAACTGTTCGAAGTTACAACAGCATTGGAAAAAAGGCGACACTACCATTTTTCACATTTGCAGCATCCCCTCAGTCACATGATCAAAATTCGGTCGCTTGGCAACCGACTCACATTTACGATGGTCCCGGGTTTCATATGGTCCCCTTGTCAATTCATAAAATATTCCTATGGTGTTTTTAAAGTTGCCAACAGAAAGGGAGGGTGGGGGAAAGGGTTTGAAAGAGCAGTGCAGCAGCTTGGAAATCAAAAGTGCATTCCATGCATAGTTTTTCAGAGATTATAACTAGGTGACTGAAGTTTCTAATTGGAGAACATGATTGTTGACTCTTGGCTGTGGACATGTTTGTTGGAGAATATAAATTATGATGCACTCAGGGGTGGGGGGAAAACCAGGGTCAAGGGTAACAGTGAATTATGTGTCTCAGAGTTGGCTGCACCCAGGGTCATGCCGACATGTTAACTCCAAATAAATCCTGTGTAGTTTTGGAAGTTTGTCTCGAGACTCATGATTTAATTGGGAGTAACTGCCGGAATCCTGACACCCCTTTGGCGACCTTCCGACAAGCAAAGGGGCAGCCAGGCTCACTTAAGAACCGTGTTACTAACTGTACAACTGCAAGGACTCACTCAATGGCCATGGCAAGGAAGGTCTTAAAATGGGGCAAAATTCAGTTAACAGGTATCTTGTTCAGCAACAACAGACATTTTAGGGCTCAGTTGTGGTTGTGAGTCAAGGATTCTGCATAGCTGCCCAATTGATTCATATACGCTCATGCACACGCACACGGACACAGGTACATACATCTGATAGCTGATGATGCTGTTGGAGCTTGGTGCTTTTGTTGCAGACCTTTCATGACCCAACTAGGTAACAGCATCAGTGCTAGAAAGAAGTGCCGAGTTTGCTTTTTGTTTATATATACTGGTTTTTGACAATCAACTCTTGCAGCAACGGTTGTAAAGATAAGGACTGGTCGTAAGCCGCTTTTTTCTGGGCTGCCTTAACTTCACTAAGTGAACATTTGTAAGTGGAGGACTTTCTGTATGGTGTGAACTGCTCTAGTTCCAACAGAGGGCAGCATGCAGCTGCTTAGTCTAAATCTGTAAGCTAACTGAGATCAGAGGAAAAAGTACCAGGATATTCCTGAACTCTAGGCTTGATTATTGCCAATAGGACAATGTGGAAGTGCCTTGTAATCCACCAGGCATTAAGCTGGGGTCCAGAGTCCATTTTCCATTTTTCTGTGCTCCAAATGATCTGTAATCGAGGCCATTGTTGCCTCTTTTGGCACCTCTGTCTCTGTTGAATTTTTAGCCTGGGAATATTTCTGAAATGAAAGAGGAAGCAGAATCCGGGGTGGGATGTTACCGGTTCTGCCCAGCTCTGTAGAACCGGTAGCTCTGAAGAGCAGCAGACAGCGAATCGGTTCTGTGTCTGCTGCTGTTTGGCCCACCCGCCCTCCTGGGCTCTTACCTGTCGTTTATTACCTGCTTTTTCAACCTCGGCTGCTTTGCGTGGCACAGCTGAGGTTGAAAAAAGAGGCTTTTCAAACGCTGCACACCCGCATACAGCGCTTTTCAGCTGTCCGGGTAGCACAGCAAAAGGTTTTTGTTTGCACGCGCAAAATTTAGTCACCAAACCAGTAGTAACACCGGTTGAATCCCACCACTGAGCAGAATGCTTCAAAGGTGAGAATCAGGTCATAGACCAGTGTTTGTCACCCTTGGCAACTTTTAAGATGGGTGGATTTCAACTTCCAGAATTCCTAGTAGAGGATAAGGATAGATAGATAGATAGATAGATAGATAGATAGATAGATAGATAGATAGATAGATAGATAGATAGATAGATAGATTAATTATAAAAATGAAAAAAGAGATAGTAATTAAAATAGATAAATGGATGGTAGATTAAAAAGATGGATGGTAGATTAAAGATTGATAGATGGTAAATAGATGATAGATTGATAATAAATAGATGATACAATAGATAAAAGGATAGATGATTGATATTAGATGATAGATAGTAAGATGGATGGTTAGATGATAGAAAGTAGATAACAGATGGGATGGAGAGATGATTGATGATATAGATAGATATAGATAGGTAAATAGATAAACAGGTGGATTGATAGATGGATAGCTAGCAAGCTAGGTGGATGGATGGATAGTTAAATAGATGAATCAGAAAGGATGCTTGTAAAACTTTGGAGAGCAACAACACAGGGATATTTCCTTCAGGTGTCATCAATGTGGCCACTTCCCCTTACAAAACTTCTGGCTAACTTGATTAGAATTTAGTTACAAGTAGTCCTCAATTTAAAACCATTCGCTTAACGATCTTTCAAAGTTAAGATGGACCCCTCCCCACAAAGAAAAGGGACTTACGACTCAGTTCCAAAGTTCCAATGTCTGCCCCCCCAACCCCACAGTCATGTGACTGCATTTAGGGCAGTTGGCAACCTGAGGTCACCTGACAACCGACATTTATTTTGTGTATTTTTGTGGCAAAACGCCCCATGGAGAATGATGAGTTGATTTATATGACTGCCGCAAGAAAAAGTCATCAACTTTGAAAGATCGTTAAGCGAACAATTTTAAGTCAAGGACGACTTGTAGCTAAATTGGGTCAGTTAGTGGGGTGATCTGCTTTACAATCACCGTAACTTACTGTCATAAGTCAAGCATCACCTGTATTGGGTTAGTGTTTAAGGGGCTTTGGTTGGAATTGTAATCCCAAAAACTCCTGTTAAGGAGATGAATGGCCGTCTCTCTACCCTTCACCATGCCCAAGTGGGAAGGGACTGAGCTGCTGTCTTTCTGAAGGGTTAAGGCATATGGGCTCGATAGTCCAGGCTCTGAAAAGTCTTGAGTTGGGAAGGATTGGAGAAGTTCCTTTGTGTCTTTTGAACTGTTGAATTGTCACATCTTTGTCTAGGAGGTGGAGAGCAGCACAGTCTTGGCGCTTCTACAGGGTCAAACACGGGGATCACTTCCCTAGGCCTTCTGGGGGCTTACTCCGACAGCGAAGACAGTAAAAGCGACTGAATTCTTGAAAAAAGAAAAAAAAGACTTGTGGAGTTGTGACGAGACCTTCTCCAGCCCCCCACCTCACCCCTACTTGTGAGGAGAGAACCTCTTCTGTTCTGTGGAAATGCCGGCTGAAATCCGGGAAACCCTCCTCAATAAGACTACCGCCGATCACTTTTCCCGCCCAACAAGAAGAGCAAAGAGCATTATTTTTTTTCCCCAAGATGAAGTTGGTTTAGAGAGTGGTGTCCTTTCTTAAGTATTTCTCAATGCATGTCCTTTCTCAAGTGTTTTTTGGCGACCTGGATGGGTCAGAGAGAGGAGGATCAGGCCGCATGAGTGACAGGCCGGGAACATATGCGCGCGGGCAGCTCAACTCGCGCAAGTGGCAAGTTGGCACGCACACTGCAAATTGAGTTGCACACACGTGTGTGTGTCTAGCTGTTGCTCACACGGCCCAGTTCCAAATAGGCGATGGCCCGGTAGTAGGCTACATCCTGAGGGTTGGGGACTCTTGTCTTGAAGGCCTACAGGACCAAACCATCCAATGTTCTCAATAGACTGAAAAGAACATCAAATCTTATCATGCCCATGTCTTCCTGTGGTCTAACTCAAATGTTCTTCAATCCCAGCAACTTTTAGTGCATATTTCAACTCAAAGAATTCTGGGAATTGAAGTCCACACGTCTTCAAATGGCTGCGATAGAGAAACATTTCTTTAATGGACCTGAAACAGAAGAGGCCAGAATTTACCCTGACAGGTAAATTTTGACAGGTTAACAGTAGTTATTCAGAAGAAGACGGTCTTGTCCAGACTGGTGGACACACAGGGTGAATCCCCACAATGTTACAATTGTGTTTCCCCGAAAATAAGACCCTGTTTTATATTTTTTGCCACCAGAAAAGGCATCAGGTCTTATTTTTGAAGGATGTCTTCCACTGACTAACCTCACTTAAATGCATCGCCCCTGGCCTCCTTTTCACGGTTAGAGGCCTTCAGGAATTTCTGCAGCCGGCAAGGCTTTTCTGAAGGCCCGTGCAGCTGATAACAAAGCTCTAGATCGATCCAGAGCTTTGTTATCAACTACAGAAACCTTTAGGAAAGCCTTGCTGTCTGCAGAAGAAATGGGCCGGCAAGGCAGGTGTCGGGCCTGGTTACAACTGTCCAAAGGTAAGCAGTAGGACCGCTCCAACCTCCCCATCCTTACCCTAGCTTAATTTTTACCCGTTTACTCTGGAGTGGGCAGGATCTTAATTTGGGCTTATTTTTGGGGTAGGGCTTATATTAGGCATATGTGTAAAAATCAAACTAGGACTTACTTTCAGGGTAGGTTGTATTTTCAGGGAAACAGTATTTTCCAAGTCTGCCTTTTCCCCATGGCAGTTCATAAAATAAATAAATTTCAAAACATCCCTAGTGTGTTACCTCTGACTGCAGACTCGTGGATTTATGTCTCTGTTCTTAAGTGAGATCGGTGCACAGGTATGTCCTCAACTTAACACCATTCGTTTAGGAACCCGTTCAAAGTTACAATGGCGTTGGGAAGAGTGACTTATGACCATTGAAATGTATTTGAATATAAGTAGCTCAGGTTGGTAGTTGGTCTGAGCTCTGAGCTTGGCAATTTGGTTGCAAACTTTTTGTCACCATTCAAGGAGACATCGTCCGTGCGTGTTGAATTGGGGTCGTCTGTCAGGGCGCTGGCCTTTCAATACCTTTTTTTTTTTTTAATGTGATGCAAATTAGCGTGGGTGTTGTTTGTCTGACAAGTCAAACCATGACTCAGAAGTAGCCGAACAAACAACATCCACACTTAATTTGCATCACATTAAAAAAAAAAAGGTATTGAAAGGCCAGCACTCTGAGTCCTGGTCTGATTTTGGGTTGTGTGCAGGGGTAGACTTCAAAAATTGTAGCAATGGGTTCTCTGCCCAATTGCTGGGTGAGCGTGGCCATGGTGGGCATGGCCTAGTCAGTCTCCTGCAACACAGCCGGTGGGGAGGGGGGGCTTTTTGCCCTCCCTGGACTCCTGTTGTGGTTCACCGGCAGCCTGTGCAGACGGCAGTGGAAACGGACAGTGGGGAAGAATGGGGACCAGTCTGGGAGTCTGGGGAAGACTCAGACGAGGGCCCTGCGTCTGATGCAGAAATGGGGCCAGGACCATTTGGGTGTGGGGTGCTGACTCCGTAGCCTCCAGAATCTGGTAGCGAGTCAGAGGAACAAGGGGAGCCTGTTCCCAGTGCGTGTGTGCGCAGAGTTGCTAGAAGGCAAGAGCATATGAAACAAAAGGGGCAACTTGGGAGTAAGGCTGGGAGGTGATTGCTTCTCCCCTAAGGCAGTGGTCCCCAACCTTTTTTGTGCCAGGGACCAGTTTCATGCAGAAACACTTTTTCAAGGACCAGCAAAATCAATTCTTCCCCAATAATAAAGGGCTTCTTAGCTTTAGCAATGCCGTCCGTGAAGTTAGGCGCGGAAGTTAGCGCAGAAGTTAGGCGAGGGCGGAGGGGGTTGTCTTTCAAAATAAGACCCGGAAGCAAAAACATATTTTTATATATATTTTAATCACGAATATTCATTCTTTGCGGCCCGGTACAAAATGATTCGCGGACCGGTATCGGTCCAGGGCCCGGTGGTTAGGGACCCCTGCCCTAAGGTATAAAGGACAGGCAAAGGTGAAGAAACCTTTGCAGGAAGCAAAGTCGTTCGGTTCAGATTCATTTGTGAAACTCTTTGTACTTTGGTTGGTTTTTTCTGGTTGATTGGACTCTTCTGTTATTGGCAGCACTTCACAGGAAAGAAAGGTGGGTGCTCATCTCGAGGGACTGTTTGAGTATCATTACTGGCTGGGAATGAAAATAATTCCCAGCGTTGCAATAAAACAAGACTTGATTTTAAAATAAGCGTGTGCATAAAGGCCCGGTCCCACTGGCTGATGGACGCAAAATGTATGCATAAAGGACACAGCGGACGAGCAAAATTTCAAGGGTGGCTCCATCCGTTGTCATCTGCTCCAAAAAGTGGCGAAAATTTGCATGAACAGAATGGAAAAGAACGGACGTGGGTAGTATGTAGCGGGGAAGTTAAACATGTTCATAGGAAGCCTAGCGGATGAAAGCGGATGGAAGTGGATGACACCTCCGAAGAGGTTCCGGGGAAGAATTTCAAAGCGGACGCAAAGTGGATGAAGCAGATGCATCACGGACGCCTATAGGAAACAAAGGGGATGACTGCAGGATACGGATGAAAATTCTCACGCGCACGGGGAGGTATGAATTCGCAGCCCACGATATAAAGGATCAGCACGCACGCAGTACCATACAGGGGAAAGACGTGCTGCCACATACATCTTGCAGACACCATGGTTCATTCAGGCAAGAAGAGCGAAGCCGTGCCTATTGTTCAAACGCCTGCGCACAGGTGAAGAAGGCCAAACCAGCACTCCCACCCCCTGGCACTGACTAAAGCTGCTGCTGCTGCTTTGTGGACCAGCCCCAAGGCCCTCAAGGCCCTCAAAGGCTGCTGCTGAAGCCCTGCTGCTCAAGCCCCTGAAGGCCCTGCTGAAGCCCCTCGCCAGAGGGAGGAAGAGGCAGGAAAGGAGAAGGGACGAGAGAGAAGCAGTACCTCCGTTTCAAGGACCATAGGAGGAGATGCTAAGGCTAGGAGAACGAGTATCCTCTGAGAAAGGGCCACAGACTGTATCGCGACCCAAGAAAGAACAGGCAGCTTGGAGAGACAAGGCAGAGAGACCTGGGTACACTGCAGAAGATACCCTTGATGGTGAAGCACATGCGACCTGGTATGCGCAAAGCTATTCACCTCAAGAAATCCGGCAGGCCTGTCAAGCTCACTACCAGGAAGATGTACGTCGAGGCCAAGTGCAACTTTTCCGGAGGTGAGGAGATTCCCCACTTAGGAGCAGCCCTTCGACACCCTCTCCCTCAACAGCCACAGACAGCCAGTCCCTCCAGCCGAGCAGCTACCCTGTCAGGCAGTGTCTCAGAGGGCCCCACAGCAAAACCCCCCTGACACTACCACCTCCCCATGGCCAGCGGACTGGAGGACCCATGGAGTATACGCCGTCTGCCGTCACAAATGGATATGAATAAGTAAACACCACCAGAGGTCAATCTTTTCCTCCACCCCAGCCCAGAGGATGCAGGCAAAGCGACTGGAGGCAGGACGACAGGTGTTGAATCAGGCGACAATGAAGACATCACAGAACTTCTCTCCAGCTGGCCACTTGGACAGATCATCCTCGGGGCTGGCAACACTGCAATCACCCTACCAGAGCCCAGACCTTGAGGGACCTTCCGACGGCACAGTACCACATAACGGAAGCAGAAGATTCACAGCACTCTGCACAACCCTAAAGCCCAGCCTGAAGCCTCCTACCCATCCAGGTCGCCCTTCCACCCAGCCTGACTGTCACAGCCCTTCGCATGCTCAACAGCCGTCACCTACCCAAGGTCTAGTACGACACCAGACTTCCCACAGCAAAGCAAACTTCCATCCAGTCCCAGGTCATCGGAACGCCACAGATGCATCCTCAACCAGCTGCAGACAACAGCCCCACAGCACATTCTTCCCACCCCACAGCCAGCCGTCAACAGTACAATCTTCATCAATTGGCTCGAATCTCAATCCTTGATGAAGGACCTCTCAACCTCACGGGAGCTGATCAGCTCTCGATGCTCTGAACTACCCATCCCCATTTGTACTCGCTCGGGCCAGCACCTCATGTGCCTCAGACCAGCACTCAACCACACCACCCACAGTCCCTGCCACTTAACAGCTGAACCATGGACATGATCAGAGAACTGAGATAGTCAGAGACGAGTTTTTCCTGTTAAGCTGTATCTTGCTAGACACTGACGGATTAAAATTGCTTATCTAATAAGTCTAAAGTTTACTCAAACTTAATAAAGGTTACTTGCTAGACAACATACTAGGTTATTTTTTACTTAATAAAGTGTTTTGAAAACTTGAAAAAAGGTTAACTTCTCATCTGGTGCATAGATAAGGATAGTTGTGGAGCTAGATAACCTCCAGTGCAAGCATAGTGGACTTGTATGGTCCACCATCCCAGCTGCCACACATAGGACCTTTATATCAAGAACACTATCATTGATCAACACATTAAAATAAAAAAGCTCTTTATAAAACAAAGCCCTATTCTTGTAGACCACTCAACATACAAATGCACAACCACAGTGTTAATGCGACAACTTCAAGAAAGCATACATAATATCTATATCTGTCTTGCCCATCCACTGTCAGCGTGGGAGTTGCCCAGTGCTCAGGAGTTGCCTGTCTTCCCTCACTGAGGCTCTGTTGGGGCCTTGCACATCTCAGGTTATCAGGTCCCCTTGCCCCATTCCCAGCCCATGTCCCATTGCCGTTGGAGCCCAGGCCGTCTGCAAGCCCAGTAGCGGGCGCATGAGAATGTCAGATGCAGCAACTTCCCGACTGCCCTCACAGTCCCTGGGTATCGCATGGTGTGAGAATACTGGAACCGTGGCCAGGTTCCAAAGGCGTTCTCCACACCCTCTGCCCTGCATGGACACCCTGTAGTTGAAAGACCTCTCTTCAGGTGAAGGTATCTTGAACGTATGGCTTCATGAGGTAGGTTCTGCGGAGAACGCGTCATCACACGATGAAGTAGGGCAACATCTTGTGTGCATTGGCAGGGGTCGGACCTGGAAAACCATGATGAGGTTGGTCCAGCCATCCTTTGAGGTCTAGCGTGTAACCTGCACTGAAGCTGACCCATCTCCTGACCGCACGATGTAGATGAACTTGTAGTCACATCAACCATGGAATAAGATATGATACTGCAAGAAGCCCTGTAGTTAATACATGACCCTGATTGCTTGCTTTGCAGCCACCGCGTCCCATCTATGGTCCAATGGTGGGAAAGTCCAACTCTGATACCACCTTTTTGCAAGTTTCTCCCTTGTCATGTGGGTACTAGAGCTCCTCCACGTATTCTCAATGATGTGCGACCACTTTCCGACCACTTTCTGATGCTTGCTGTGGCACCCCCATGGCATACGCATGTTCTGATTTAAGTTCCAGAGGCCATGTGCTGCAGAGTCAGTGCCACCTTTCAGTCCAGGTCCAGGTGACGGAAGTTGTGCTCAGGCTTGTCAACACTGGTGTCCAGACGCCTACAGTATCAAACATGGCTGTGATCCTCATGGAAGTGCCGAATGTACGAGGCTCATTCCCCAGCTCCACCATCCAACTGGTCATACAGTCAAACCCATTCTCTATGATCATCCCGGATCCACACAGCCTTGACGTCTCTTCTTCTCATTGTGTAAAAGTGAAGCGTCTGCACAGTTTGGTCTGGTATCGAATGAGCACAGCTACATCCGGACTGTGTCATTCATCCATGTGGATGAACAATTATGAGTGAAGCCAGATCAAGGTGAAGAAAAAAGGTCCGTCACCACGGCTGCTGATAATACGAGATCCAGATATTTCTCCCCTTATAGAAAATTATCGTGTCCACTAGTGTCCTTCTACAACTCAGACATACTCATCATCCTAAATGCAGACATATCCAGATAACAATTTTGTCTGGAATACTTTAAACGAGATCAATAACGCTCACATCCTTTCTATTTCCGTGCTACTAACGGTGCAGCGTTCCGTGTATCTTTGGTTTCCTCCCTCTTCCGTTTCAGCTGCTACGATGTGATTGAGGGATGCCCAGAGGATACAGAGAGATACAGCGACCGTTTAACGATGAGTAACGGACATAGAACGTTGTTTCATATATGTGCGGATGTACACGTACGCGGAAAGGTTCTATCCTCACAAAGTTTTGTGCAGCTCAAAACTTTTTGCGCAGATGAAATCGCAGTGGATGGATGCTCGACGGATGGAGCGTATGAAACGTATGCAGTGAGTACACGATGGATGCATAGCGTTTTCCAACGGATTGCAAGCTTTTTTAAACATTTTACATCCTCTTTGCATCCGTTGGTGCAGTGGGACTGGGCCTTTAGTACAGTCTCGGAAACCTTGGTCAGGACAGCTCTGGAGGCTTCCTTTAAGCCTCCGGGAGAGCAAAAACAGGCTCTCCGGGCTCCGGAGGCCCTCTGGCAGCCGTAAACAGGCCCATTTCCGATCTTCCCAAATTTCCGAGAGGCCTGATTTTCTCCCTCCCTGAGCCTTCGCGCACACCCTGCACTTCCCTGCATCCAAAACAGGTCGCGAGGGGACTTCTGAGAGAGGAGCAGAGGTGGGTGAGGCCAGCCAGGAGTGGGATTTGGGGGTTCTCCTGAACCCCTGCAAACCCCCAGCAGCCCACCCCTAGTTGTGTGACTTTTAAGTTAACCTCCTCTCAACTATTCACACTCGCAATCGCACAACCCAAAATCAAACCAGGACTCAGAAAAGTACTTAAAGGCTAGTGCGGCTCCTGATGAGCACGATCCAAAGCACACTGACGACCCCTCCTCGAATGGGGATAAAACATCTCCAGCCAAATCGCCAAACCAACAACATTATCACCTCCCAGTTTGCATGGCTAAGTGGTCCAAGAAAGCAAGCTCTGGTTTCCTTTTGGCTCCTGAGTTGTCCCAGGCCATCTGTCAGCTTTCGCAGCCCATCTGCAGGGTGGCTTGCCGAATGTTTTGACACGCCAACACACAGAGCATGGAAGCACCGAACCAAGCAGGTCTGGAGCCTCCCCTCCTTCCTTCTGGCTGGTTGACATTGCAAGAAAAGCCCCCGCGTGCTAAAAACGACAGATTGGCTGGTATTTAGAGATCGTCCTCGACATTACGACCACAATTGGGACCGGAACATCCATTGCTTAAACGATGTGGTGGTTTTGTATCTGGGCTCCCAATTTACTAACTTTTTAAAGCACATTTAACAGATAATCAGAGTTGGAAGGGACCTTGTAGGTCATCTAGTCCAAACCCCTGCCCAAGTGGGAGACCTTACACCATTTTGGACAAATGGCAGTCCAATCTCTTCTTGAAAGTCTCAAGTGATAAAGCTCCCACAATTTCCAAAGGCAACTTCTGTTCCATGGATTGATTGTTCTCACTGTAAGAAAATTTTTCCTTATTTCCAGGTTGAATTTCTCCTTGGTCAGTTTCCATCCATTGTTCCTTGTCTAGCCTTCAGGTGCTTTGGAAAATATCTTGACCCCTTCCTCCTCTCTGTGGCAGCCCCTCAAATATTGAAAGATGCTGTCCTGTCTCCTCTGGCCCTTCTCTTCCCTAGACTAGCCAAGCCCAGTTCCTGTAACCATTCTTCATATGTTTTAGCCTCCAGTCCCCTCATCATCCTGGTTGCTCTTCTCTATTTTTTTCTAGAGTCTCAACATCTTTTTTATAATGTGGTGACCAAAACTGGAAGCAGTACTCTAGGTGTGGTCTTACTAGGGCTTTATAGAGTGGTTTTAGCACCTCCCATAATCTTGATTGTATCCTTCTGTTGGCTTTTTTGGCTGCCACTGCACACTGCTGGCTCCTATTTAGCTGGTTGTCCATTAAGACTCCGAGATCCCTCTCACAGTTCCTGCTACTGAGCCTGGTTTCATCCAGTCTATATATGTACTTTTGGTTTTTCATGCCTAAGTGTAGGATCTTACCTTTCTCTGCATTGAATTCCATTGCCATGGAGCCCGTCCCTGAGGGAGATGGATTGGGTGAGTAAGAAATATGAAATATGAATACAATATAAGTATAAAACTAAATAAATTCCCTCAACATTGGTAGCAAGAAAAGTCATAAAATGGGGTAAAGCTCACTTGACCAATGTCTCCCTTTAGCAACAGAAATTTTGGGCTCCATTGCGGTCATTAAGTCGAGGACTATCTTCCCATTGCCAAGCGCCTGAATTTTGTTTACACAACTGCGGGACACTGCAAAGGTGGTAAGTGTGAGGACCAGTCATAAGTCACCTTTTTCAGTGTCATCGTAATTTCAAATGGTCTTTAAAGAGACGATCATAAGTCGAGGACCACCTCGAAATGTTATTTTGGATTTTTAAATTTTTCTATTTCCCTCTGTTAACGACTGAAGCCATCTCAAGTGTTGGAATAAAGATTGGAGAGAATGAGCGAGAAAGAGAGATGTGGAGACAGAGAGAAAGAGAGATGAGAGAGAGAGGGGGGGAGAGAGAGAGAAAGAGGGGGAGACAAAAAGATCAGAGAGAGAGAAAGAGAGAGCAAAATTAATGAAATCTGTCATCGAAATCTTCTGCAGGAAAAAGAAAATGACTTTGCGATGCAGGCAGCCATTTCAGAGCAGAATATGTGTATATCCCATGGCTGTTTTTTTTTCCCCCAGAAAGGCAAGATGGGATCAGAAGCGTGTGCTTTTTAAATAATACATCACGCCGTCCCCGAATCAAATTCCCAAGACGCCGTATATAAAAACTGACGTAATGAAACAACTGGTTTTACAGAACAACCATTGGAAAAATCCTGTCAGCCGAAGGGGGACGAAAGACAAACGGCCTGATAATAAAACAGCCATAAAACGACATTGAGAAATCAATGCTGGGGAGCAGGCAGGTAAGGAAGGAGAAGGCATCCAGCACACAGAGAAAAGGAGGAAAAAAAAAGGGGGGGGAGAAAGAGTTGGAGAGAAAGGAGAGAGAAAAGGTGAGAGAAGGTAAGGGAGAAAGGGAAGGGGAAAAGGGTGGGGGGGGGGAGANGGGTGGGGGGGGGGAAGAAAAAGGGACAGGAAAGAAAGAATGAGAAAATTCACAGGGGAACTAAGCCCACCTCTGACCAACTTCTATCAGCAGAAAACCTGAAGAAGTACTGTTGTGGATCTGAATTATGAGATGCGGTTGGGGATGATGGGTGTTGGGTTTGCATTTGGGTAAGGTAAGCATAATATATAAGAGGGATTGTTTGAAGGAGGGAGAGGGGGAATGGAGAAGGGAATGGAGAAGGGAAGGAAGTGGAGTAAAAAGGAGAAGGAAGGAAAGGGAAGAAAGGAAGGAATAGAGCAAGAAGAAAACAAGAATAGGAAGACAGATATTTAGAGCGAGACAGATATTACATGATAGGTGTTGACAGATGATGGATAGATAGAGATCATAGATTTAGAGAGATGGTATATGATAGATGATGGATGGATAGAGATAGATTTAGAGAGCTGATAGATGCAGATAGATGATGGATGGATAGAGAAGATAGAGATAGATTTAGAGAGATGCTAGATAGATGACAGATGTTTCATGGAGGGATGGATAGATTGGTTAGATAGAATAGATAGATGATAGATTTAGAGAGAGATATTGACAGATGGATGATGGATGGACAGACAGGATAGATAGAGGTGATACAGATCTCGAGAGAGATGGCAGATAGATGTTGATTGATAAGAGAGGTAGACAGGTGGATGGATGGATGGATAGATGGAATGGATAGAGAAGATAGAGATAGATTTCAAGAGAGAAAGATGGTAGATAGATGATAGAAGTTGATAGATGGATGATGGATGGACAGACAGGATAGATAGAGGTGATACAGATCTC
>BHFT01039877.1:0-35728 GCA_004320025.1 Laticauda laticaudata | reverse complement strand
AATGGATGGCAAGTGTTTTTCTCCATTTTACATCCTCTTTCCATCCGTTGGTGCAGTGTGACATGGGCTTAAGGGAGGGGCCATTACCTTGCACCGTGTTGCCTGTGCTGCTGCAGCTGCTCTTTCCTACGAGCAGCCCTGTGTGCACGCGCACTGGGTGCAGGCTCCTCGGGAACCTCCTCATTGCTGCTGCCAGTCCCCACAATCTCTGAAGACAGCATTCCACAGCCTCTTGGTCCTGGCCCCATTCCTGCACCACACAAAGGTCCCTCATATGAAACCTTGCTCTCCGAGACCTCAGCCATCTGCACCTGCTGCTGGTGAACCACAACAGGCCTGTATTTTTTATTACATGACCATGGGGATGTTGCAACGGTCGTAAGTGTGAAAAATGGTCATAAGTCACTTTTTTTAGTGCTGTTGAAACTTCAAAGGGTCATTAAATGAGCTGTTGTAAATTGAGGACTACCTGTATTGTGCAGGATTTCAGTCCTGGTTTTTCATCTTGCTTGCTTGCTCTGATCCTGCAAGTGTAGCAGTTCGAAAGCACATAAATTCAAGTAGATAAATAGGTACCACTCCACTGGGAAGGTACCAGTGCTCCGTGATGTCAAGCTGGTCATATGACCATGGAAACATCTTTGGACAATGCTGGCTCAGTGGCCTTGAAATGAAGATGAACTTTGTCCCCTAAAGTCAGCAACAATTAGTGGAGTAAAATCCGCAGGGACTCCTTACTCTGAACATGATGCTCAGGGAGTTGGACTAGTTCTAGAGATGCCAGTGGAGGAACAAGGTTGATATTCTGCCTGAGATTCTGAATACAGACTTGATGCAGCATTTTATCCATTATCTTTTATTGAAATCATTCATTATCTTATTTCTTCCTGCAGGCTTATGGATTCTAAATCTCAATCCAATGAAAAGTAGCTTAAGTATAAATGTACAAAATTATGTTGCATTTTTTTCCATTCCTCAGTCGAAGTGGGGATAGAGAGTAGAAAAAACCTCATTCATGTCCCAGTTCTTCTCCTGGTACAATTTGTCTGGTAAGTATGTACTGTTACTGGAAAAGAAGGGCTGGATAGTGGCAGTGATTACAAAGGAGATGCAGTTCTTTTCCTGCTCTTTCACTCAAGATCAACCTGTATTGTTGTTTCTGTGGTAATCCCCAGCAGTGGTGGGATTCATTTTTTTTTTACTACTGATTCTGTGGGCGTGGCTTGGTGGGTGTGACAGGGGAAGGATACTGCAAAATCCCCATTCCCTCCCCACCCCACGAACCTGCTTTCCAGCTCTGCTCTCCAGTGCAGGGCAACCAAAGAAGACCCAGTCGATCAGTTGGGACTCAATGGGAGACAGAGAATAGATGGGGGTGGGGCCAGTGAGAGGTGATATTTGCCGGTTCTCCAAACTACTCAAAATTTCTGCTTTCAGTTCTCCAGAACTGGTCAGAATCTGCTGAATACCACTTCTGATCCTGAGATATTCACTGCAGCAGCACCTCCAAAGAGTCAATAGGGAACAGACTAATAAAGTCAATTGTCATATTTCTTATATCCTTTTTACTGGGAACTCAGGTTTATGTCACCATCCACAGTCCCACATAAATACATCATACATCCAAACGTCAATTAATTTGGGTTAAGGTAGATCAGTTGAGGATCTTCATAAGAGAGGCAGTAACTTGCTCTCCTCCAGAAATAAATTGTAAAGTTTCCATTCCCTTAATTCTGAGGACCACACCAGACTCTTGAATGGCAAGCTGCATCATGAATTCCAAAAAGGAGAGGAGAGGAACAAAAATAGTATTGATTTCATTTAAATGCCATGAACATTTCATTCTGTAGACATTATATTGTCAGATTTGTTGTTTTATGGGTTGCATTGTTTTATGAATTGGATGTGGCCCTATATGGGGACAGTATGTAAACTTTGTCAACAACGTGGTTGTAAATGTGATTACACTCCATGTCATTGTTTTTCCCCACATTCTATCACATTAGAGGTGATGATTTCACAGCAGTTTTTATGGGCTTATTGCCAAGATTTGAAAGCCTCCAGGTTGTGAAGCAGAGAATTTTGCATCCATATATTTAACACAAGCTTCCTTCCTTTCCCACCTCAAATATACTTTCAGCCCTGCTGAAGATCTCATGCTTGGTTTAATTTCTTAGAAATAAGGAATCATCCAAACTGATTATCCCTGGATTCGCTGATTGAAGAGAGAATTGTATTGATGCAGTGGTTAATTTCTAAGATTGAAACCTTTCACTGTTTTAATTGGCAGATTAACAAACTAAAGCCTTAGTTAATCAAATGGCAATGGCAAATTTTATTCAGTGTATTTATGATTCATAAGACCCACTTGCTTCTTTGTAGGATTGTTCTATCCCAGTATGCTAATATTGTAAAGAATAAAACAGAAAATGTTAAATATTGCTTTACTAAAATGAGTGGTAGCTGTTACTGATCCCACGCTCCCACTGTCAGCTCAAAAAAGCTGTTGACACTTTCACAACATTGAGATTTAGTGAAATGTGGGCATCTTCCCATCTACATTTTGGGAGGAACCCTCTGAAATTTGAGAAGAACAGATAGAAAAATGTGTTTGCAACCCTGAGAACACCATTCCCCAGCCTTCAGAACCCAAAATAAAAATTAGGGCACATACAATATCTGCTCCATCATTACTTGTGTAGGTTTAATCTGGAAATTAGAAAAGTTTTATTGTTGTTCATCCATGTCTGACCTTTTAAGGCCTTCAGGATCTTCATTTGACAGGACTGTGCTCTTTGGAAGGAGCTGTTTCTGGGTGTCCTTGTTATGTCACACTTGTATCATGAGTAAGAGCATCTAGTCACCTTGTTGGCCTCTTTTTCGATAACCTTCTACAATGAAGGTTAGTCCAATGACCCTTTGCTTTCATACTATATGTCCTAAATTGTTAAGCTTTGGTTTTTGTCAGCCTGGTTTTCCTTCATCTTCTGTTGAATGATCTGTTCTTCTTGCAGTCCAGATTATTCTCAATTATTTTCTCCAGCACCTCCAGATATAGATATCATTTCATTCAGTCTTTTTATGGTTCAGCTTTCACAGGCATATTTTACAAGAGAGAAAGCCACCTCTTTCACATACCTTAGTTATCACTGTGATTTCATCTTTCAATCATTCATAGTTTTCCTTCCAGGAAGCAGTCATCATTCCTATAAATTTCTGACCCTAGGAGGAGAAAGTCTGTTGCTGTTTCAGCTTCTTCATTGCCTAATTTCATTGGTTTGGCATTGTCTGTCAACACAAACTTTTCTATATGTTTGCAATAAGATAAAGCAGAAGTGTTGCACTCTCTCCTCCCTACATTCAACTAGACATTTTTTAAGTCTTAATCATTTCCAGGCTTCATAATATCAACTTTATTTGAAATTCTTGCTTTTTCTCCAGTGATGTTAATTTCAATCTGTTTCGACTAGTCCAACATTTCTCAGTATATATCCAGCAGTTAAATTAATACTACAATTAAATTAATTAAGGGGAGTTACTCTGATTCCTGCCTTTCCAATTTTGAAACACTTTGTAGCTTCATCTTCCTCTTCTAACTTTTGCTTCTTGGCCATGTACAACAGTTTGATTGGCAGATGAGTTTGCCTACTATTTTTGTGTTTTTAAGAACTATTCACATTTCATTGCAGTATACACAGCCAAAGCATTTATATAATCAGTAAAGTATGCACACTTCTCATTTTCTTCTGCATTTTCCTAATCAAAGCTTGTGCATCTACCAGCTCTCATGCCATCTGTTGTTGAAATATGGACCACAAAATTTCGACTGTTATCTTGCTAGAATGGGAAAGGAATGCAAGTCAGTATAGTTTGAGCATTCTTAAATACTATACTTTTTTGGTCCTGAAATGTAAATTTCCCGATCTTGTGGCCACTTCCGTGTTTCCCATACCACCTCACAAACCACATCATATTGTTAAACTAAATCGTTCTGTAGGTTTGTTAGCATTTTTTTCTAGGCCCCATTTATTTATTTAAAAAAAAACACGTCATTCAGCTGCCCTTTTAAATAGAAAATTCTGGGCAGCCAACAACCAGTTTGCAAAAAGCAACATTAAAAAAAACATAATGAGCAGTCAAAATTAAAATATATGAAACAGAAAAAACAACAACCAGTACATAACAAACTTACACACATTCATTGTATCTCTTTCTCTCCCTCCCTCTCTCTGTGTATGTGTGTGCATGTGTGCGCATGTGTGCTTATATGTGAATTCCTGACAACTGCCTGGACAAGTCCCTGCAGTTTTCTTGGCAAAGTTTTCATGGTCTGCCATTGCTTTATTCTTCCTAGGACTGAGAGAGGACTGGCCCAAGGTCACCCAGCTGGCTTAATGCCTAAAACAGGACTAGAACTCCCTGTAACCTGCTTTCTAATCTGGTGCCTTTACTAATATACCACTTGGCTCTCTGCATTTGTAATCAGATGAGTATTCCTTCAAGGGCAGCACTATAGAAAGCCTCATTTAGCTTTCCTTAACTCCAGTTCAGGGATCAAACTATGGCCGGTTTGGGGATTTATTTTGTACAGCATTTCTGTATATTTTTTTATATCTTCTTTCTCTGGTAGCTCTGTCTTCTTTGCCGTGGGTAGAGTATAGCAGCCTAAACCCACTGTTCAAAATGCTCAGACTGCTTGCAGCTGAGGAAAAATGATCTTGTTCTCTGTAATTTTCCAGTATGGGTCAGTGGTGGAAGTGAAGATTGGAAGGACAATGGTCCCTTTTACTTCAAAACCTCTTCTTAAGAACTTTTGCACTCTCCTGGAACAATTTCCTTTGAACATGAATATTGTTTTATGGTTTGAAAAATCCACTTTCTGGATCTACTAGGCAGACTTTGGTACCTTGGGCCTTTCACTGATTGCCATGCATGGATTACCATCAAAATATTCTACAGTCTGCTATAAAGTCCTATCCACTGAGTTCTTAATGAGATCTTAAATATCAGTCTTAAACCATTTAGACACTTTAACATCTACTTAATTGCAACAATTACCCTATGGACACCCTTTGACTATCTTGGCATGACTCCCTTTATTCCAAGGAGGGGGGAACAGGGCTGTCAAAGAGTGGGCCTATTGTGAAGGAATTGATAGCAAAGACAGCATTTGAATCATTGACAATTATGGACTTGTAGCTCAGTCTTTTTACTACAATGGTAGTAAACCTTGAACCTTGATATATTTAGATTCACTCTCTGCTTTTCAACCCTCCCTTTTAATGAGACTGACCCTTTGGAAAGGGAGATTTATTGTGGATATTCTGACAAAAGTAATCCTGATTGGGAATTCTGGTATTGCAATTCCAATCCAGATTAGGCTGGACAAAATCTGGATTAGGCTGGCCTGCATTTTTGTCTTGCTGGTTATGACTGAAATAAAATGGCTGACTGGTAGGTTCAGCAGCCTCTCATCATTCTATCACTTTCTCTCTCAAGTCTTTCCAAATTAGATTAATCAGTGGAATAATTTGCCTTCAGAATGCTGAAGGCACATTGTGAATGCTCCAACACTAGAAGTTTTAAGAAGAGATTAGGCAACCATTTGTCTGAGATGGTGTATAGAGTTTCCTGACTGGGCTGGGGGACTGACTGGAGGACCTCCAAGATCCCTTCCAACTCTGTCATTCTGTTCTGTTCTGTTTTTTTCTGTTCTAGATCAAAGCTTTACATTGAAGTAATAGGTGCAGGGGTGGGATTCAAAAATTTTAACAACCGGTTCTGTGGGTGTGGCTTAGGTACTGGGCATGGCTTGGTGGTCATGTGACTGGGTGGACATGGCTTGGTGGTCATGTTATTGGTTGGGTGTGGCCAACTCAATATCACTCAAATCGANACAGTTGTAAGTGTGAAAAATGGTCATTTCACTTTTTTCAGTGCCATTGTAACTTTGAATGGTCACTCCACACAAGCAAAGTACCAGCAAAGGAGGAAAAAAAAATTCCAGAGAAGTTCCTGAGACAGGAAGTCTAGTCTTGCCAAGAATGTAATAAGGGTTAACAGAGAGGTAGTTTGTGTAAGCAACACCAGAATGTTTCCTTCCTGCCTTCCTTACATGATTAGGCCAGTAATTTCTTCTAACAACCAGTTCTCCAAACTGCTTTAAATGTTAACAACCGGTTCTAGCAAATAGGTGAGAATTGGTAGAATCCCACCTCTGAATAGGTGGTATATGAAGAAAGGGAAGAATTCATAAACACAGGAGATAATTCATATTTAAAAATTGCATTGATTCAAAAGTAATCCATGATTAGTTTCATAATGAATGTTGACAAACCAAAGGTGATTGGGGTCCCATAAATGAACTCACAAAAATGTTGCAAGAGAAAAAAGTGTTGGAGAAAAAGCAAGACAAGCTTCAGCAGAACAATCTAAAGCCCATGTCCCACTGCACCAACAGATGCAAAGAGGATGTAAAATGGACAAAAAAGCTTGCCATCCATTAGAAAATGCGATGGATCCGTTGTGTACTCACTGCGTACATGATTCATATGCTCTATCCGTCAAACATCCGTCTACTGCTATTTCATCCACTCAAAAAGTTTTGAGCTGCACAAAACCTTTTTGAGCGCGATGACTTTCGCCACGTACGCATCCTACATCCATGACACATACGGGCAAACAAACGTTCTCGTCCGTTGTCATCCGTTACACATTTCCTGGATCCTCTCGGCATCCTCTGGCCATCCCCACAACTCACATCCGCTGCAGCTGAAAGTGGAAGAGGGAGGAAGCGAAAGGTACACGGAACGTCTACACAGTGTTAGTAGCACGGAAATAGAAAGGATGTAAGTGGATGCATCTCGTATAAAAGCATTAAAGCGGACAAAACGTTCATATGGACATATCCCGATTATTTTAGGATGTCTGGAGTATGCCAAGAGTATGTGAGAAAGACACCTACGGAAAACGCGACCATTTCCCATAAAAAGGGGGAGGAAATCATCTGGACTCAGTATGAGTCAGCAGCCTTGGTGTACAGACCTCTTCACCCTTGGTTCTTGGTCTTCCAATCATCCATTGATCTCCACCATGGATCAACACATACTCCTTATGGTAGCTGCCATCATTCAAACCAGAACCAAGCCCTCTTCAGACTGTTTCACCTTTTCTACGCAAGAGAAGAAGGAGAGACATCCAAGAGCGTGTCTGGGTCCGAAGATGGATCAGAGAAGAGTGGAGTTTGGACTCTATGACAAGCTGATGGTGGAGCTGAGGAATGAGACCCTCGTGCATTCCAGCGCTTCATGAGGATGCCACAGTCATGTTTTGTTTGACAAATTGTGGAGCGTCTGAGACCCAGTTGACCAAAGCAGAGCACCAAATTCCGTCCCAGCGTAAACCCTGGACTGAAGAGTGGCACTGACTCTGCCACCACCTGGACTCTGGAACCATGTACAGGAATATGCAGTATGCTTGGAGGGTGCCACACAACACCATCAGCAAAGTGGTCAGAAAGTGGTGGAGCCATCATCGAAGAATACGTGGAGAGCTCCTCCAGTGCCCCACCACTGAAGAAGACTGGAGAACGTTGCAGAAATCAAGTGGTTATCAGAGGTGGAACTTTCCCCCATAACCGTTGGAGTCATAGATGGGACACGTTGCCTGCAAAGCACCACCAAACTCAGGGTCCTCTTATCAACAAACTACAAGGGCTTCTTCAGTGTACATCCCTTTTGCCCATGGTTGATGCTGACACAAGTTCATGTACATCGATGCTTCAGGCAACGGTCTGCTTCAAGATAGCCAGGTATACAATGCCAGTGACCTCAAGGAATGGCTGGGAATGCAACTCATCATGGGCTTCCCAGATCAGACCCTGCCCAGCGATACACAGATGTTGCCCATACTTCATATGGGGATGACGCCTTTTCCCTCAGAACCTACCTCATGAAGCCCTACAGTTCCAGATACCCACCGTGAAAAGAGGATCTTCAACTACAGGCTGTCCAGGGCAGACGGGTGGTGGAGCACGGCCTTTGGCATCCTGGCCAACAGGTTCCAGCCTCCTGAAACACTGTGGCAACTCCAGCTGGAGCAGTGGAGCAGTGGAGTGGCAAGACAGATGGTAGATGCTTAATGGATGCTTCCTTGAGCGCTGTTCATCACACTGATGAGATTGTGCCATGTATATTGAGTGTCCTACAATGAATAGGGCATTAATAAAGAGTTTTGCTTGTTTGAAATGTGTTGATCAATGAATAAATTGTTCTTGATAATAAAGGTCCATATGTGTGGCAGTTTGGAGGGTGGACCATACAGTCCCACTATGCTTGCACTGGAGGTTTATCTATTCCACAGCTTATCCTTACCCATCCCACAGCTAATCCTTACCAAATCCTACTGCTATCCTACCCATTCCCACAAACTTCCTTACCTATCCACAAGCATGCAAAGGCTTACCCTTTTTTCAAAAGTTTTCACAAACTCTTTATTAAGTAAATAAAATGACCAAGGTGTGAAGCAAAGATAACCTTTATTAAACTGTCTTAAGTAAACTGTATGACTTTATTAAAAAAGCAAAATGAACCAAGTAAAGTGTCTTTAGCAAAGATAAGGGTGAACAGGTAACAGCTCAGTTCTCTGGCACTATCTCAGTCACTCTGAGGCATGTCCATGGTCTCAGCTGTCGAGGCCACGGACTGTGGAGGTGGCTGTTGCTGGAATGCTGGTCTGAGGTGCCATGGGGTGGCCTGGCCCCGAGAGTACAATAGGGATGTGTGTTCAGGAAGCTCTCAGAGAGCTGACTCAGTCCCATGAGGTTTAGTGGCCCTTCCTCAAAGAACTGGGATGTCAGGCACCATACTGAAGACAAATGTTCTGACAAAGGGCTTGCTGTGGGGTGGAGGAAAGAGGATTGTAGTGGGGCTGTCTGTTCTGCAGCTGGGTCAGGTGAGGCGTCTGTGGGCGTACAATGGTACCTGGGCCTGGACTGGAAGAGATGCCTCTGGTGTGGAAGTCCTGGTACTTGTAGCCTTTGAAGGTGAGGGGCTGTTGAAAGCCATGGAGGGCTGTGACATCACCTGGGTGGAGGAGCAGACCTGGAGTGGATCAGAGCAGGTTCAGCTGGGCCCGGAGGTGGTGCAGCAATGCTGTGATTTTTCTCCTTCATCACCTGGTACTGGGCCTTCGGGCAGGTCCAATGAGGGTCGCTCAGACGTGATGAAGGCTTGCGGTTAGAGGATGGCATATTTGCTGTGGACCAGCTGAGAGAGAAGGTCTGTGCTGGTCTTGATGGTGATCCCTATCTCCACAGGACAGTGTGGCTCGGGCCCTCCAGTCTGCCTCTTGCCTGCATCCGTGGAGCTGGGGGGTGGTGGGGTGCATTGTTTCTTGCTGATCCTCCATGTCCTCTGGCATGGGGAGTGGCAGTTGTCGGGGGGTCTCTGCTCTCCAAAGACACCTGCCTGGACACGGTAGCTGTCTCCTGGCTGGAGAGGAGTGGCTCTCTGTGGCTGTCTGAGGGAGAGGGTTGACAGGAGGGGCTGCTCCTCGGTGGAGGATTCTCACCCTCCAAGAAGCTGCACCTGGCCGATGTGACATCTCCCGGTCAGTGAGCTTGACAGCAGCCTGGCCAGATTTCTTCAGGTCAGCTTGCCATACCAGGTGTGCATGTGCTTCCACCATCCAGAATACATCTGAAGTGTAGCCCAGGTCTCTGCCTTGTCTCTCCATGCTTGCCTGCTTCCTCTCGGTGTTGTGATAGAGCCTGTGGCCCTTTCTTCACAGGGACTACGTTCTCACTCAGCCATTCCAGCATCTCCTCTCATGGTCTTCGGAAATGGAGTTACTGTTTCCTGTCTCCCTTCTCCTTGCTTGCCTCTTCCCCCTCTGGCAGGAGCTTCAGGATTTAGCAGCAGGGTTTTTGGGGCTTGGGTGGTCCATCACAGCAGCAGCAGCAGCAGCAGCAGGAGAAGCCACAGCAGCACCAGCAGCACCAGCAGCACCAGCAGGAGAAGCACCAGCAGGAGAAGCACGCAGCAGCAGCACCACAGCAGCAGCCAGAAGCACCAGCAGCTTCAGAGTCAGCGCCAGGGGTGGGAATGGTGGTCTGTCCTTCTTGGCCAGGGCTGGCAGGAGTAAGCACAGGCTTTCTCTTCTTCCCTGACTGTCGAACCATGGTGTTCTTTCAAGATGTCTCTGTCATCAGGTCTTTCCTCTGAATGTTGCTTGTGAGCTGCATCCTTTTATATCCACGGAGCTGACGCAATTCATCCTCCCCGCATGCGCAGTGAACGCTACGCATCCACTACGCATCTGCTATGCATCCTCTAGGCGTCCCTGATGCATCCGCGTCATCCGCTATGCATCCGCTCCTTCTTCTACATGGCCGCTTCGCTATTCTCCCCCGGAAGCCCTGCCGATGTGTCATCCGCTTCCATCCGCTTCCATCCGCTAGGCTTCCTACGAACATCCACTAATCATCCTCGCTACATACTACCCCCGTCCGTTCCTTTCCGTTGTTTTCCAATCTGTTTATGCAAATTTTGGGCACTTTTGAGAGTGGATAACAACGGATGGAGCCACCCCCGAAATTTTGCTCATCCGCTGTGTCTTTTTTGCATACGTTTTGCATCCGTCGGCCAGTGTGACCTAGCCTTAAACAAATAAGATAGACTGTAGAAGGATTGCTATTTTGTACATGGTGGAAAATATCTTGGGCTGAGTTGTAGTTACACAGAAAGACTCAGAGCAGCAAAAGGATGAAAATGATGCTAGGAAGAGGGAGTTTTTATAGATTTCTGAGCAAGAAGACCCAGTCTGCATGATGACAGAAAAGAAGAAATGTTGTCCCTCAGCCCATTAGGGGAGCAAATAAGGGAATTTAGAGATTTATCCAGGTGAGAAAAACACCGAAAGGACATTTCTCAAATTCAGCTCAGCAGCACTCACTCCCCAGATATTACTGTGGCTTTTGATCTGTTATAATGCAATTAATTTTGAGAAGAAGATTTCTTTCCCCAGTGCTTCTTTCTTAGAAAATGAATTTCTCCTTTTTTTCTAAAGAAAGCATATCAGAGATGATGCAGAAATGGCAGACAAAAATAGGATTTAGTTTTTAAAAAAGGAAGTGGTAACTTCACCTACAGTGCACTACAAAAAGAGAAAGAAAGAAAAAGAACATCCAGGGACATTAAGCAGTTGCACGCACAGATAAAGCGAAGCGAAGGGAATGAAGAGCTATTTTCTAAAACATGATTCTACGTTCTTACACTTATCAGAGAATAAGCTGCACTGAACCAATATTTTAAATCTAGATTGCAAATACAAGATCCAAACCTCTTTACTTTTAATAATTCTCTTTGGCTTCTCATACAAATGAGCACTGCCTGTAGATTTTTTTATGGTATCATCTGAACCTGGGACTCTAGGTTTCATATCTTGGAATGAGCTAGAGTCAGAAGACAGTTTGCTCTTATGCCAGAAATAAACCAGAATGGTTCAGACATAGTGACAGACAAATTGCAGATGGCATCATATTTGTTTATTAATTATCCCAAGAAAAATGAGGCAGAGACCAACAGGAGTGTGCAGGCGGAAGGTTCTACAGTGTTGAATGTTGTGGTATGCTAAGCAAGTATTCTGTTTTTCTTAGGGCTGTAGGCACAGTCAGGCTGATGCAGGCACTGATTATTGTACACCCAAATTCAAGTTTGCTCGAATGTTGCTCATTGACCAAAAACTCCTTGCCATAGCACATGGAGCTAGATTTTGTGCAGCAGCAGCAAAGATCCATTAAACCCTGATGGGCCAATATTCCACACTGCATCCTTTGTAATTATCATGCAGTGAAATGTTAGAAATTATTACTTTGTTGATATCAATAGTTTCAGATACTTTTACTTTGTTGTAATTTTAGATGTTATATTTAATATAATTGTAATGTTTACATTACAACTGTAGAAGAGGCTGATCTGGAAGGGGGGGTTAAATGTGTCATCAGTTTGAAGTCATTGCATTGTCACAAAATATCTAAATTCCCTCGTTAATATCTAAGTCCCTCGTTAATTCTGTTGATCTTTATCAAGCACCCAATTTAGTTTTGACTGTTGGTTGATTAGATTCTTGTATTAACAACAATAAACTCTTCTGTGCTTTGAACTCAACAAATCCCCTGGTTATTTGCCCCTGACAATAATTTAATATTAATTGAATCCTGGATTTCACTTAGAGCTATTAGTTGGGTTGTTTAACAAATGTATTTTAATTCTGTCTAGACTAGCGCTGTGAAATTACCTAGATTGGGTAATGAAATGTCTGCAAGAAAAGCGCCAGGCTCAGAGAGCACCAAGGACTCTGCAATTCTGTCTTAAATTTAATTTTGTTTATTGTTGGTAAAGGTCTATCTGATCACAGTGAGCACGCCTGGCATGGAGATCCAGAAGACACTGGTTAGGAATTAGAAATACATTTTCCTGTTGTGGAAAAAGAGATGCCCTTGACCAGATGCAGATCCCACCATTTTTGGTAGGGCTGGGGAAAATACCAGGCACAAAAATGAAGCAAAAACCAGCTGCCCTATGATGGTTGACAAACCCAGGGATGCATTTCATCTGCTATGATTGTTTTGAATCATTAAGCAATTCTCAATGAGCAAAATGAAACTCTTGGATGAAATTGGCGTGATGATGAAATCTGCCTCTCCAGAGGCTCTCAGACAGGACGTAAGGGTCATGGAAAGAGATGAGACAGATTCTTAGAGCATTCTCTAAAATGATAAAGAGTGCCTAACAATCAATTTGCATGGTTCCAAGTGGCCCAGAGATGGTTGTCGAACCCTAGCTGAGCCAATAAATTAGTAAAATATGTTAGATTCATAAACAAAGGCAATTGAATTCAGGCCTATTCAGAGGACAAAAAAATGAACTGTCCTCCAAGACACTGCACTAAAGGATGAGAAAAGTGGTTGGGAAAACAACAGCTACTTAGAAAGTTTATGCTGAAAACACTGAGAGTTCAAAATAAAAAATCCCAAACTTTTATTCAACATTAATAGACCTAAATGACCCCATATCCTTATCTCCTTTCATTGCAAACAGCTGATTTCCCCTTAAAATTCCATAGAACAAAAATTGCTTGGTTGGTGAAGGAATCTTGTCTGTCTTTCCTTACCTTTCAGAAAGGTTTTGCAACTTTGCTGTCCTACCAAGGGTATTGAAAAGTAGGTTCACCCGACCATTCTAGAAAGCATTGAAAGAGAGACTGCTGCTCACTTTTTCTAGAGCTCTTCAGAGCTTCCAGTAAAGAAAATATCAGGAGGTGTTTGATTAAAGCCATTGATATACTAGGTTGCAATATACCTAGGCTTGCTGTTAGCATAGCAAAGCTCTGCTAATCAGGGGTTCTTGACAAGTGTTCCTCTGTGATACAATTGCTTGCAAATACCCATTTGTAGCATTTGTTAAGGATTTGCATTGTGAAGTAGTCCTTCAATTGAAGAAGCTTATGTAAGCTGTGGGCTGTTTCCTCAGAATGGTAGAGTTCAAGGTAACCAGAAGCAGTGTGGATGAAATGTGCCTATCTTAACCAGGGAGAGCAGCTGAGACTCCAAGAGCCAAAGGAAATATCCCTGGACAATCAGGGACAGAAAGTCCTTCTGGTTACTTTTTGGCAAGGATTTGCAATGATCTCAAAAGTAAACAGAGGTGTTAAGTTACAGAAAGTCTAATCTGATTACTTAATAAACTGGTTTTGAAAACATATTTAACTTACTTAAACTCTGCATTATTTAATATTTTAAGGTTTTGTACCTTTCGGCTTATTTATTTACTGTTGCTTGACAGCAGGCATATATTTGTAATAAATAAAACCCACAAGCTGCCATCATTGTTACTAAATGTGGACCATTAATCTGGGGTCCAGTCCTACCTCCAAAAATATGGACAAAGCAATTATGAGAACCACCATTCCACAGTGAAACAACCTTTTTTGGTTCTGTTAGGACGCACAAGAAGGAGAAAAGAGAAGACTTGAAATTGTAACTGACTTGAGTCTTATCCACATTGGCTGACTTTCTGTTTAGTTTATAGTTTTTTCTTTAACCCTTGAGCCATAGTGCCCCCACCTCAGTCTCAGGTAGATGTGTGCTTTAAAGAGACAACAGCAAAGGGCTCAGTTCCCCAGGTCAAAAAGATTGGCGTGGCTAAGAATCAGTGCAAGAGATTCCAATGAATAAGGTACCTCTGCTGTGCATGGGGATGATGGCTCAATGTGGCCTATTTGTCCTTTCCTGTGAAAAAATGTGGAGAGTAACTTTTCAAGCTTCAACTCTGCCCTATTTTCCTTGTGCTGGGCTTTGAACTCTGAATCTCACCTTCACCTTGTCTCTCATCTTTTCCCTTGAATTCATTGCTTGTTTATCCATTTCCTGGTCTAAGCCTGTGCCAAGCCTCTACTGTGTGATGATGCAGTCTTTAGCTCTAGATGAAAAGGATCCTTTACTTCTCAAGGTTCTGCTGAAATCTGCATATCTTTGGATTGTGGCAGGCAGCCAACAGTTGCCTGCTCAGAAAATGTGCTTTTGAAGAGATTCTGGAAGTCTGAAATTTCACTTTCTAGTATGGAAAAAGCTGGGTTGAGGGTTGATGGAGGGGGGGCAAGTGGGGTAAATACTAACAGGGGCAGTAGCCAGTGGGAGTTATTGCCTCATTCACCTCTCTACCTATCAGAGCTCTTTGGAGTGGTCATCATCCCCTTCTCAACAGAGGCCTTCTCTTCGCTCACTCTTGTGCTTATGAACTTGCTTATGCTCAATTGTTCTCTCTGCAATCTGACTAGAGGCCCAAGGCAATCCTTGTGTTTATATTCTGCATGACTGGGGCAGATTGTGTCGCTTGAAAATGAGCGTTGCTCTAACACAGGGGTATCAAACTGGATTTCTTGGAGGGTGAGATCAGCATTGTAGTTATCCTCTGTGGGCCAACTGGGATGGGGTTGGGGGAGGAGATAGAATGGACCTGCTGGTCAAAAAGGCATGTGGGGGCAGTGGAGGTGGCTGTGCACATCATTTTGGCCAGCAGAGTGTTGCAGAAGGCTGTCCAGGTGGAAAATTTAATTAATTTTCACACACAGCCCCTCCGCGTCCCTGTCCTTTGCTATTTCCAGGCCGGCCCCATGGGTCAGGTCTAAGCATGACTTGAGTTTGATACTGTAGCTCTAACAAATACAGGTATTCCTCAGTTTATAACCAATTACTTAATAACTGTTAAAAATTATATTTATGACCATTTGCAGCATCTCACAGTAATGTGATCATATTTTAAAATCTTTTTGCCATTTTCCAGCAAAAATTACCTATTGGATAATGTGGATTTGGATTACAACCAAACAATTTGCTTAAGAGCTGCAGTGTCTCGCTTAAAAAGTATGGTGACTCACTTAACAACCATCATAAAATGGTCATAAAAATAACCCCAGGCATGTGGTGACTTGACATATGAATGCAATGATTTACCATCAAAATTCCAGACACAAAAGAAGATAGAAAAGAAAAAAAAAGTGACATCTGACTTTTTTCAGTGCTGTAGAATATTGTGGCCTCAACCTTTTGCTTTACTTTTTGAAATATTTGAAGTCATTTCGATAACAACAAAATCAATTCCACAATCAAAGCCTAAAATTAGGCTCTTTAAGAGGCACTGAATCTCTGCACTATGGATACCTGCATTACGAGGATTCTTTGATGAAGTGAAACACCTCATTGAAGTAGATTGTTTGTGATTGGTAGTCCTACATCACAAATGGTTTCAACAGGGAAGGGAATTTTGGAGAACTTCTCCTAGAGAGAATATAGAGTTTTCTCTTTTTATTTAAGGTCAAGGGTTTATTAGAGAAAATACCCATTACATATCTATGTCCAGAGCTATTGTTGACCTGATAGTGTGGAGAACTAAAAATACAGCTCTATTTTGTTGCATGTTTTAATGCTGGAAGCTTCCCAGATTTGTTTGCTATGAGATGGGTAGATTTTTAAAAAAAATAATTGTGTTTATATTCTAAAACAGGAGCGTCAATCTCAATTTCATCGAGGGCCACATCAGGGTTGTGTTTGACCTCAAGGGTAGGTGGGGTGGGTTGGAGTGGCCAGCTCATTGTCACTCATTGAGTTCCATTTTTGGCCACATCAGCCCTTCCGGGCTCTGTTTTTGGCTGTTGCAGCCTCTTGCCAGCAAAAATGGAGCTCAGGGAGGCTGCGCACAGCCCACTTGGGCTCTGTTTTTGGCCATAATGGCCTCCTGTAGCCCTTTGCCTATGAAAATGGAGCTCAGGTGCGGCCTCCCTGAGTCCCTTTTCACTGGCAGAGGCACTGCAGGATGTTGCTTTGCTGTTTCCAGGGTGAGCCCATGGGCCAGATCTAAACATCTGTGGGCTGGATCTGGCCCTTGAGTCTTGAGTTTGACACCCCTGTTCTAAAAGGTTCAACTGTGCACGTAAGAAAGTTCAGCTTCCTTTACTTTTTTAAAATGACTGATTGATTGAAGTCAATGCTGACTCTTAACAAAGACATGATAGGTTTTCTCCATGACAATCTATCTCTAGTTTGGTCTTCCAACAGCGTCTCCTCTATCTATCTTCCTTGTTGCTGATTGTCCTCTATTTTCCCAGTATTAGAGCCTTCTCCAGAGACCTGGGTCTTCATATAACAAGTCTGAAGTGGAATAATTTAAGCCTGATCATCTGTGCCTAGAATGAGAACTCTGAGTTGTTCAATAATCCATTTTTTTGTCTACTTGTCTCTTTGTGGCATTCTCAGGGGTCTTCTCCAAAACTAGAGTCCTCCTTCTCTCATGTTTCCCCTGCAAACCATATTCAGCATTAATTATGCATCATTAGTAGACAAGGTCCACATCTGATAAAATAGAATTAATCAGGGTCTTTGAGAATTTACTTCCTGGCTGTAGCTTCACTTTCCAATATCTGTTAATACTGAGCCATCTGTCGGGTAATAGACAACGTGCAGATGCTGGGATATGACTCAAACACCAGATGCAATATATTGTAATAAAGACCATCTTCTGCCATAGAGACGTTTATCATGTACATAAGCAGGCCAAAATCAATCCTTAATTCATTGAGAGGTGCATCATACAAAAACCAATTATAAATGCAATAACAATTTCACTACATATGTCATCAGCCTATAATAGATGACTGCCTGCATGCAGAGTCAAAAATAAATATAATGTTGCAATTGTAGTATCTCTTGTCCACTATAAAAGAAATGAATGTGAAAGAAAATAGGAACAAACTGGAGGTGGAATTTAATTCCTTTTGATATTCATGGGCAAAAAATTAAAGTAAAATGGAGTGGTGATTGCTCTGCCTTTTTTTCCCCCAAGAAGAAAAGGAATTCACAAATAATTTCTCAAGGAGATAACTTTTCCATAGTGAGGACAAATACACCACTATAGGCAGCCCTCAGTTTACGATGATCCTTTTAACGATAGTTCAAAGTTACCATGGCCTCAGAAGAAATGACTTATGACCTTATGACCAACTGTTCCACCACCATCCCAATTTGTGATCACAATTTGGGTGCTTGGCAAATTGCTTGATTACAACCATTTACGACGGTGGTGGGATTCAATTTTTTTTTACTACTGGTTCTTGATGGGCTTGGCAGGCTTCAGTTCAGAAGTGGTATTTGCCAGTTCTACTAACTACTCAAAATTTCCACTATTGGTTCTCTAGAACTGGTCAGAACCTGCTGAATATCACCTCTGAGTTATGGTGTCCTTCAGTCAGGTGATTGTGATTTGGAACATTTTTTGGCCTATTTCTGGCAAAATAATCCCACCTCTTGGGAATCCCAAAGGTGCTTTTTCAAAAGGCAACTGGACTTTCTTTGTTTTTATTTGAAGATGTGTCATTTGTCATCCAAGACTGGTGAGTTGGTTACAACTTCTGTAAAAATTGTTGGAAAATCAGTTCGGATTTGACTTATGACTCCAACAATTTACAATGAAAATTCCAGTTTCAATTGTAGTTGTAAGTGAATGGTAATCTGCATTGAAAATTCTCCCTGAAAGCATCTTTGCCATGATTTAATTTCAGTGAAGCAATTGTGATTATTTGACAGAAACAGGTAGCATCATACAAGTTGCATTCCACTGAAGAGAGGTTGTACTCAGAGGTGGTATTCAGCAGATTCTGACCAGTTCTGAAGAACCGGTAGGGGAAATTTTCAGCAGTTTGGAGAACCAGAAAATCTCGCCACTGATTGGCCCCACCCCCATGTATTCTCTGCCTCCTGAGTCCCAGCTGATTGGCTAGGTCTTCTTTGGTTGCCCTGCACAGGAGAACAGAGCTGGAAAGCAGGTTAGTGGGACGGGGAGGAAATGGGGATTTTGCAGTATCCTTCCACTGCCACGCCCACCAAGCCATGCCCACCAAGCCACGCCTACCAAGTCACACCCACAGAATAGGTGTTCTGATGATGAGCACCGATGTTACCTAATCGGGTAATGAAATGTCCAAAAGACAGCAACCAAGGTCAGAAAGCACTAGGGACCACTCATTGCAACCCTGAGCTAGAAATATTCTCATTTATTAGTTTTCATAGTATTGTACATTGAATACAAACCATCCATACAGACTGAGTCTGCATAGCACACCAATTCATCTTCTACATCCCAGGTACGAATCACTAGGCAACAAGTTATGTAGTACAAACAAAGCTATTTTTTTTCTGTTATGTGAACTGAGCTGTTAATTCCTTCTCACAGTGGGCAAGCATGAATAATGATCCCACCTCCATATCGGCCGTGAGCCAGAATTGCAACTTGGATCTTCTACCTTCCAAAATTGTGACTTAGCCAGATCCTGAGAAAGGGAAGTGAGGACAATATGAATCACAATATCTCAGGGAGTAAAGAACAATGCGAAGGATGGGAGTGAAAAGAACTTTTAGACAAGAAGCAAAAACTAAAGATGTTCTCAACAAGAAGAAAGCTACAGCTCTCGCATGATTTCACATGGAACAAGAGCCATGTATCTATTTCATGCCTGCCTGTCTGTCTACCTCTCCATCTGTCTTTACCTACCTACTATCCATCAATTTTGAACCAATCATTTGTTTTCTCCACCAGGAGATGTAAGATCCTCCTTTCTCTCTTTTTTCTTGTTTCATGACACACATATCAAAAATAAGGGGTGTGTGTGGAAATATCTCAAAAAGGGTGGTAATAAAAAGATACCAGCTGATAAATAAACCTAGGATTCAGGAGGCTGAAACTGACATTTGCAGCTGTAATTTAAAAATGAACTGGGCAAGCATGCAGAAAGGACAAAAGCCAGAAATTTGTCAAAGGATGCTTTTGGAAAAAGATAAGAAGGAACCAAATCATTAAGAGCCAAAGGAAACGCAAAAGAAATGCCATCAGAGGACAGAGAGAAATTGGGCACCAATCCAGAGAGTACCTTAATCCCATCAATAGCTGCTGAATTTAACCAATTGATGAAACAAGGTTTTTCAGAAATAATAATAAAAAAAAGGATCTTGGAGCACATGCTGTGTGGTTGGGGCTTGGTGGCTCCCATTCTGCTAATGAGTGCTTGGCCAGCTATGTTGGTGAGGCTTTGAGGAAAGTGGAGGAGTGAAAGAGAAACGAGTGCATACAAGAACATTTGCATTAAAAAAGAAAAAGTCTTTATTGGGGCTTTGAGTTAGCAGCTTTCTTATGCCCCTGTGGTATTTTCATAGCCTCAGTGTTTGGTTGAAAGTAAATTGCAAATGTCCTGGATCCTTTTTTGCTATTATTGGCCAGATTTTCAATAGTGATCAAAGGCACCCAGGGAGAAAATAAGGAGGATTGTGAGATCCATGTGCCTTGACAAGCTGTGCAATTATAGCAAGTTAAAATAAGGCAAGCCTGAGTGAAAGGGAGGGGAGGGGAGGAAGCAGGGTGGTATTCCACCCTGTTCGCACCGGTGGTATTCCACCAGGGTGGTATTCCAACCAGTTCGCACCGGTTCACATGAACCAGTAGCAAGGATTAGGTGTGGGTCACCGAACCGGTAGTAAGTTCTGGCTGGGCAAGCTCCTGCCCAGAAGGTCCCAAAATGGAGGAAGGGGGGGTGCTATGCGCTCCCTCCAGGCTCCATTTTTTTTTCTTCCTGAGCCCCAAGGGACCCTTCTAGGAGCAAAAATGCCCCCCCCAGGAGGCTCCCCTGAGACCCAGAAGGCCCCAAAATGGGTGGGGGTAGCAAAAAAGCCACACCACCCCAGTCACATGGCCATGCCCACCAAGCCACGCTCACAGAACTGATAGTAAAAAGTTTTGAATCCCACCACTGGGAGGAAAGAAAGAAAGAAGGAAGGAAGGAAGGAAGGAAGGAAGGAAGGAAGGAAGGAAGGAAGGAAGGAAGGAAGGAAGGAAGGATAGAACAGAACAGAACAGAACAGAACAGAACAGAACAGAGCAGAACAGCTTATTTGGCCAAGTGTGACTAGATAGACAAGGAATTTGTCTCTCAGTGTACATTCAAAGCAACAGAGTAATGATCATAATAATGATACTAATAATAGGGGGTAGTAGAGGAGATGAGAAGGATAATAATACTATTGCAGTTGTAAAACATGGGTGAGTATATTTCCACATGAGACAGTACTGTGAGAATTAGGTGTTCGGATGGCACAAGTGGTAAAAAGTGTCCCTGGGTCTAATTGTTTAGGAATGTGATGCCTTATAGCATTGTCTCAAGGGGAGGAGTTGAAACAATTTATGTTCAGGATGGGAGGGGTCTGCAGTTTTCTTCTCAAACCTTCTTTTGACCCCTGCAACATATAGGTCTTTTAGGGAAGGCAGGCTGGTTGCAATTATTTTTTCTGCAGTCCTATCTATTGGAGTTTATATCATGTAGTTTGAAGTTTTCAATTGCATACTTTGGTATTCCTGCCACTTCAATGCTACGTGAACATTGACATCCATTTTCTTGATCATTTCTCATAATTTACATCTTTTTATACACATGCTTGTTTTGTTAATAATTAAGTCTTACAAGTTGTAGGAGTTTGCTGTCCTCCATTGATCATTTTTAAACATCTTCTTCATGAAAATATCTGTTTAATTTTGAAGCCAGAAGAGAGAAGCTTGACTTTATTTACTGATTTATTCTTGTATTTTTCTCATATTTTTAATAAGCTGCTTATATAGCCAAGTGATTTCTTATCCTTGTATTACCTTATTTCATATTACTCTGTTGTTTATGTAGGCCTCCCATGGTTCTTGTTCCTTCTGAAGATGCAATCCAGCTATATTCAGTCTGTGAGGGGTATCAAGCAGCTGGCCTCATAATAGCTATCTGTCTGTCTGTCTGTCTGTCTGTCTGTCTGTCTGTCTGTCTGTCTGTCTATCTATCTATCTATCTCTATCTATCATCTATCTATCTATCTATCTATCTATCTATCTATCTATCTATCTATCTATCATTTATCTATCTGTCATGCCCTTGGTGGAGACTGACTCTGAGGAAGAGGAGGAAACAGCCAACAGGGAATGGGAGTGGTGGCTCCAGAGGTGGTGGAGGAGGTTGGGGAAGGGCAGAGGCTGGCTGAGCAATCAAAGGAGGATCCAGGCCCATCCCCTATCCATCCTAGTCATGCAGGGAGGAGAGGATCAGGGAAAGTGAGGTCTACTCAGGAGGAGATGATCATGATCCTCCTCGTGGCTTGCAGCTGGGAGCTATGTATGTAAGTTTGTAACTACACAGTCAGAATTGCTGGAGTCAAAGTTTAGTGTTTTTTTTTTGGCGTTCTTCCCATGGACTCCTCCTTGGTTATTTTCCTGGAGTTTATGATTAGTTACCCTGTTTCTCCAACAATACGGTCTCCCAATAGGAAGTCCCAGCATGTTTTTATAGGCATTAAATGAAATTAAGCCCCTCCCCCCAAATTAAGGCCTATATTAAAATATGCCGAAATGGGGGGGAAATGGTGGAGGGACTTGTGTTAGGAAGTACTTTTGTTGCACACCCAGATATGGTGCTGCCTGCGTTGACCCCGATACGAAGTGCCCCACCAATGCTGAGGTCAACATCCAAGCCGTCGCCATCTGCCTGAAGATGCAAGGGGGAGGAATTAAGTCACCCCCGAAAAGACAACCTAGCCATTTTTTCAGGGCTCAAAAAAAATAAGACCCAGCCTTATTATATGAGAAACACGGTATCTTGGCTTGCTTTGGAACGCTCATCAATGTGGTTTGTTCTGGTTTTCTTTTTGCCTCATTATTTACTTTTTGTGACTTTAAACTGTGACTAATAAAACAGTGAAGTTAAGTTGAAGGCCTGATTGGACTTTAATGTATGTTTTGGGTTTTGGGTTATTTTGAGAGACTACGGGTCATCACACTATCTATCAATCATCTGCTGCTATCTTTCAAATGCTATAGGGTCTCCTTGGGTTGGGGGTTGGACTAGATGACTACTTAAGTACTAGAATACTTACATATATAAAATGAAGAACCCTGTAAAGATAACATTTAATAAAAGGCACAAAATGGTTTCTATAAGCAATAGCACCAAAACCAAGGAGTTTTGTTTTGAAACTCCCTGGGTACTGGTAATTTAATGAGAATACCTCAATCTGCTCATCATGAGTGGAATTTATCACAGTCAAGAGCAAGTGTGGTGGCTCTGATCCCCAGTGCAAGTACAGTGAGCACTTTTCAAAAGTTCTGTGAAACAGATTCAACCTCCAAGTCCAAGCAAGTATATACTCAATCTTCATATGGATGATTGGCCTATTAATCAGCTGCCATTCTGGTATGGAGAACATAGTAGAGTTTCAACCCCTTTTTTGTTTACATCATTTTTTATGATTGTTATTATTACCACTACTTTATTAACTTTACAAGTGTAATCAGAAAAGAAAAAGGTAGTATTAAAACAGGGAAAATAAAAGGCAAACAATAGAAACAAGATTTATAAAATTATAAAATTTATAAAACTGCCCATTGCAATGTCTAGACTCATGATTTAATTGGGGTAACTGCAGGAATCCTGACAATATCATTTTGATGTTTGAAGCCAATGATAAAATAAGTCAAAATTAAAGTTGGTGTCAGCCCCGGATCCATCTTGAATCAGATTTGGGCCTGCCACAAGGGAGGATGGGCAAGTTGTGGGAATGAGAGAGTAATGAGAAGGGAGGCTAGCCACAACAACATTCTTCTGCTCATGGTCAAGTCGCTGAAGTTTGGAGGGGACTGACTGGACTTGATGGGAATTCAGAATGGAGGTGGATTGGAGAGGGTAACTTGGGGGTCATCATAAGGGGGCAGGGTGTGAGTTTTAGTATAGGGGGGGGAAACACAGGAATTTAGATTCGGGGTTTTCCCCAGATGTGCCTATATGACTTCTCTAATAAATTCTTACTTGGATGGAGTTTGTTCTCTGAATCCTGAATTTGGGTTGGAGAGAGTGGTTGGAATGCTGACATTAACCTGAATCCCCTAAAAGAAAATTCCAGGAATTTCTCGCAAAAGTGGTGCTGCTGCCCAGGGCACAACCCCAAAATGCCCCCAACCAACTGGGGGCATAAAGACTCAGGGAAGATGGAGCAGGGACCGGAAACTGTTGAAGGAGCCACAGGATCTGTGTCAGAAGAGACTTGGGAGACCTGCTGCTACCCATCAGTTGCAGAAATGGCCTCAGCTGAGGCTGTGCAAGCTGAATTCCAGAAAGGTGCGAGACCAGAGGAACTGACCCCTTGGCAGACCTCACCGACAGGACCAGCCATACAGCTTGAGCTGGAACCAGTGATTGGTGTTCCCGCACCTCCAGGAGCATTGAGGCAACCTGGAACCGGAGTTGCCCATCAGTGGAGACCACTGAAGTCCCTAGAAGCTGGTGAGTTCCAAGAGTAGAGGCTACAACTGGTGTCGAGGAGCCAGTTGTTAGCCAGACTACCTAAAAAGTTTGAACTACTGAGTATGGGCCCCATGGTCCAGACCTCCCCACATGCAGTTCAGCCAGGATGGATATTGCCACAGCCCACTTTCCACTATCTGGGAGCTGGAGGCACTGTAATCCAGAGCGGAGCTTCTGCTTCATTCCACTTGGCACTGGCTGAGCCAAGGCCTGGTCTTTCACAATGAATTCCCTCTGCTGGGGCAGCAGCCCAGTTGCCTGCTACGGCAGGATGACCACCAGGGCCATTGGACCACTCGAGCCCTGGAACCAGAGGCAGGATGGAAGGCTTACCCAGGCCTGTCCAACAAGCCCCACCAGCACATCTTGGGATGCCACCTGCAGATCAGGTTCCACCTGGGTGGGCTTTCTATCCAGGACACAGGTGGATCCAGTACCAGTAGATGCAGGGGCCCATTCCACCACCAATTCCTCCAGCTACAACTGTACCATCTCCAACTGCTGCCCCTCTGCAAGTCCTGGTCACCTTTGATGGCACCCCATAAACTATCCTACTTCCTTAACCGGATTTGGGCCACATTTGCCATTATGGGGCACAATACCAATCAGACTAAGACATTATTTCAGCCATTGCAGACAATATGAGGGAAGGGGAAGCAGCTGACTGGTTTGTCCAGCTCCATGATGAAGGAGCCCCTGAATTAGAAGATGCGGACAAGTTCATGTGATCTTTGAGAGCCCATTTCAAAGACCAGGGAAACCAAAAGGAAGCTGAACTGGAGATCAAAGGGCTAAAACAGCGCAGCTGACCATCTAAAGAGTTAGTGTTAGAAGGATAGCTGGGATACTGTGAGACTGGCTCAAACAACTTTCCATCCACTATTTTAATGAAGCTTTGGATCTGGAACTTAGGAAGGCTTGTGCAATCAGAGGAGTACCAGACCGAATCCAAGAGTGGTACCTGATGGCAGTGGCAATGGACTTAGAAATTCACCCCCACCATAGGGCAATGCAAGAAACTACCCCTAAGCACAAATTGAGTAGGCGACCAGCTGAGAAGTGGCCCTATTGTTAAGTGCTACTGATGTGGCCAACAGGGCCACAGAGCTTCAGAATGCCTCGTGCCCACTCCCATTCCCCAGACAATGGCAATGGCTGAATCCAAGTCAAAGAGAACTCCCTGTAAACCACCTGACAAGGGAAAATTTGCAGGCCATGGAGGTTCCCCCTCTCCTGCTTGAGGAGGGCAAAACTCTGGCCCCAGAAGTGGTCAATTCCAGCAGGAGTGGTGATGAAGACTCAATGGTAAGTGGAGCCATCTGCCCTTTCTCCATAAAGACTCACATAAGTGTGCCCAGCACTGGAACCCATGGGGAGCTAGAAGCTATAGTAGACACTGGCTGTACCTGGTGCTTAATTATCCCCCAGATGATTTTTAAATTAGGGATAAAGACCACAGCCCTGAACCATCCCATCCATTTTGAGCAAATGGATGATTCACTGATTGGGAGGGAGCCAGTGACTTTGGTCACTGACCCTGCGAGGCTGGAAATAGGGCGGCATTGGGAATTGATACAATTTGTGCTTGTCCCAAAATTGACTGAGGCACTCATCCTCAGGTTAGCTTGGCTGGATAAATAGGGTCCCACAATCACCTGGGAAGGCGGTTACCACAAAATAAGAATAGGCATACGATTTCCATATTGAATTAAATTCTGTCAGATTTGGGTTTTTTTATATTGTTAGTTTTGACATCAATATGTACCCATAGCTTAACTGGTAATTTTTCTGTGAAAGAAATTGTTCAAATTTTTCAGTGAGAAGCATACACAATCTTTGCAGTTATTACCAAGTACAAAGCCAGTTGTGTACACTTAGTAGAAATCCAAGGCTTGGTAATATTTGAAAGTCAGGATGTAGTAGTTAAAGACTCTAGGTTAGAAGCTGGAAGATTTAATGGAAACTGGTAATAATAATTAAAATGAAAAGATAAATCTACTTTAAAATATGCTTCAGTCATTAAATCATGTTTCCAAATTCCTGGGCTTTATAACATTGCCAATGATGAAATGCAGTAAGGAGGTGGATCCCCAGGAGGGAAGGGATGTATTCCAGAGGAGGAAGAGGCAACTCAGCCCAGATGTCAGGTATGAAAGAAAGAGGGTGAAGACAGCCCTTCCCTAATAGTTCCCAGAGTATATTGTAGATGCAGATAGTAGCCTGGCAATATTTTGTCAATAGGTATGAAACAATAAAGCTTACAAGAATGATCATGTGCATTCTTAGTTTGGGGTCTAACATTGCCATCAAATATAAGAAATTATCCCATAATCCCTGTGATACAATGTAGTCTGAAATCATAGGAGGGAGGGGATGCTTCTCAGAGGGCAAGGAGACAACAGAGCTTGGAATGTCTGGTAGGTGGGAAGAAACCAAGGTTGGACCCGCCATAGCAGTTCCCAGAGTATATCTCTAGTTATGCAAGTAATTGCTTTACTCTGATAAGATTCTGCTTGTAGCCAGACAGCAATAAAGGAATTACCTAGAAGTAACTCCTCATGTCATTCTTCATTCTTTGAGTCTGATAGGACCCTCCTTAATAGATCAAGCAATTAAAAGTGGAGATGAAAAAGTTTGTGCCTTAAGACTTGCAGGATTCTTTAATATAGGCTTACAATTAAGTAGTTCAATTAATTAATTGAATTACAATTAAGTAGTAGCTACTTGTATTTCCTGCCTTGTTTCCCTTGGAGAGCTGATAACATCTAGGAAGGAGTTTCTCATCACTCTTTAACTTCACCAAATGCAAGTTATTACCTTAGTTAGTGATAGCTGCCCTTTTCTCTGAATGGCCGAAGAAACTAGAGAGATTTAGACAGGGGTGGGATTCAAATTTCTTAACAACTAGTTCTGTGGGTGTGGCCTAATTTGTGGGTGTGACTTGGTGGTCATGTGACTGGGTGGGCATGACTTGCTGACTGAGTGTGGCTTGGTGGTCACCTGATTGGCTGGGCATGACTTGTATGTAAATATTATAAATATTTTTGTAAATATTGATTTTTTAATTAAAAAAGAGCAACTTTTAAACAATGGTTGCAGTGGCTGGGAATTTCAAGAAGCTGCATATTCATTTATTATAATATGTATGTCACTTATTCATTGGACAGGCAATTTCACTTCACTTTTTTCTTAATTAACTGCAAAAAACATATTCCAGGGCTCTTTATTCTGTAAAGCCATGTAATGCAAACTTTTATCTTTTGTGTGTGCCTTCAAAGTCAATTCTGACATCTTCCTGGAAAACATTCCTACAGTTTTCTTGGCAAGATTTCCAGAAAAGATTTCCACTGTCTTCTTCCCTAGGGCTTAGTGAAAACAGTGAGTGGCCCAAGATCACCTGGCTGGCCTTTGGGCCTAAGGTAGGACTAGGCACTTAGATAAGGTGGGCACTTCAATTGAGACTCCTTGTTCCAAGCTGGATGTCTTAAGGCCCTGTCACACTGCCCAACGGATGCAAAACTTTTGTAAAAAGGACACAGCGGACGAGCAAAATGTTCCATCTTTTGTTATCCGCTCTCAAAAGGGGCAAAAATTTGCATAACCAGAGCGGATATAACACGGAAAGGAACGGACGGGGGGAGGACGCAGAGGCGGATGGAAAACGGATTCAGAGCGGAAGCCTAGCGGATGGAGTGGATGGCACATCCGCTAGGCTTCCGGGGGACCTCAGCAAAGCGGAAGCGGGAATGGAAAGAGCGGATGCAGAGTGGACGCCGAGTGGATGAAGCGGATGCACAGCAGATCACAGCGGATGAAGCAGATGCAGATGGGAAGCCTAGCAGATGCCTAGCGGAAGCCTAGTGGATGCCTTGCATTCCAATGCGCATGCGGGGGTGTATTGCGTCAGCCCCGCATGATATAAAGGGTAGAAGCTTGCCAAGCAGGTCACCATTCAAGCAGGAAAACCTGCTGCCAGAACACATCGAGTGCCTTGCCAGCCTGCCCTGCCCTGCTGCCTTGCTGCCTGCATCCCTGCCAGCCTCCCTGCCAGCCTTGCTGATCTGCCAGCCTTGGTGCCTGCCCTGCCTGCCTGCCAGCCTTGGTGCCTGCCTGCCCTGCCCTGCCAGCCTTGGTGCCTGCCTGCCCCTGCCTGCCAGCCTTGGTGCCTGCCTGCCAGCCAGCCTTCCTGCCAGCCTTCCTGCCAGCCTTCCTGCCAGCATTCCTGCCAGCTTGTGCCTACCTGCCTGCCTGCCAGCTCCCTGCCAAACTCCCTGCCAGATTCCCTGCCAAGCCAGCAACCCCACAACCCATGGGAAGAAGAGGAAGCTCAAGCCATCTGCTGTCAGCCCTGGCAAGAGGACAGGGCCACTCCCGCCCCCCTGGCCTCACTCTGCTTCGCTTGGGGCTTTTCTGGTAGCACGGGCTCGCTCTTCTGCAGCTGGGGCTTCTGCTGCTTTCTGCTTTCTGGAGGAAGCTGCTGATGCTGCCTTATGGCGGTGGGTGCTTCTGCTCTGCTTACATCTGCTGATGCTGCTTCTGGCGGTGATGTTCTGCTTGGTGCTTAACTCTGCCTGATGCTGCTTCTGGCGGTTGGTGCTTCTGCTGGTGCTTACACTGGCTGATGCTTGCTCCTGGCGGGTGGTGCTTCTGCTGGTGCTTACTCTGCTGAAGCTGCTCCTCGTCCTGGCTGGTCCCACTAGTCCTGCTCGTGCCTCCTGGACTTGCTCGTCCTGCTTGTCCTGCTGGTCCCTGCTCGTTGCTTCATGGTCCTGTTCATCGCTCCTTGTCCTGCTGGGGCTCCTGGTGCTTACTCTGCTGCTGATGATTCTGGTCCTGCTGCTGCTTGGTGGTGATGCTGCTACTGGTGCTGCTGCTCGCTGATGATGATTGATGATGATATCCTGCTGGTTGCTGCTGCTGCTGTGGTGTGGAGGAGCAGCCCCCTACAACCTCCGAAGCCCCCTCTGCATGAAGGGCCATATGGCCCTGCCAGAGGGGAGGAAGAAGTCAGAAGCAATGATAAGGAAGAGGAAGGCAATATCCATCAAGGAGAACATGAGGATGAGGTGCTGGAGTGGCTGAGAGAGAAATGAGTATCTATGGCGGAAGGGACCCAGGCTCTTACAGGGCAACCCAAAAGGAAGCAGGCCTCCTTGGAGAGAGAAGGGCGGAAGAGCCTGGGCTAAAACATCGCTATTGTGCTCCTCGGCTTTGGTGGAAGCACATGCACACCTGGTACGGGAAGCTGCACCTCAAGAAATCTGGGCCAGGCCATCGCTCTCTGACAGACAGAGAGACCTACGTGATGGCCAGGTGCAGCTTCCTGGAGAGTGAGATCCGCCACCGAGGAGCCTACCACTCTCACAAACCTCTCTCTCCGGCAAGCTTGCTGAGAGCCAGTCCTCTGTTCCCGGCCGAGAGTCAGCTCCTGTCTACAGGCAGGTTTCTGTTGGACCGTCCCATGGCGGAGAACCCGCGGACAGTTGTTTTAACCCATGGCGGAGCACGTGGAGGACTCCTGGCCGCAGTGGGAGAAAGGAGACGGCATTTCCACCACAGTCCTACCTGCATCCACCCCCAGCCTCCACCTCCACAGAAAGGCAGAGAGCCAGACAGGAGTGGCAGAAGCCACACTATCTGCTAGAGAATCAGGGACACCATCCAGAGCAGCATAGATCTCCTCTCTCAGCTGGTCCACAACCGACTCCTCATCCTCCAACCACAAGCCCTTCTCACCTATGTGAACCAGACCCTCACGGACATGGCGGAACCCCAGTACCAGGTGGTGAAGGATCGAATCACCGAGCTGCTTCACAACCCTCCAGATCCAGAGGAACCTGCTCCCACCCAGTCCAGGTTGCTCTCCACCCCAGGTGATGTCCCTCCCCATTCCAAGGCTTTCCACAGGCCCTAACCTACCCAGGGCTATGGCCTACCAGGAGGTCCAGCAGCACAGGCAGCAGCCCTTCCCAGTCCCAGGTGCAGAGTCATTGGATGACACCCTTGCCACCGGTTCCACTGATGCCACCGATGCCACCCATGACACTGATGCCACCGACGCCCGATGCCACCCACGACACTGATGCCACCACACGCCAGTCCTCACCCAGCTGCAGACCAGACAGCCCCACTACAACCTGCTCCTTCCTCCACCCCACAGCCAAGCCCGGCCTCAGTACATCTGTCCTCTGTACTGGGGCTGACACCCCATGGCATGGAGGAAGGAGCTCTCAACATCACGGGGCTGAGCCAGCTGTCTGAGAGCTTCCCTCAACACACCCGTCACTGTTGTCCTCTCGGGGCCAGGCACCCCAGTGGGGCTTTAGACCAGCACTCCAGCAGCACCCCGTCCACAGCACCTGGACCCTTCACCCAGAGACTGGGCACACCTCCGAGTGACTGATAAGAGTGCCAGAGACTGGGTGGCTACCTGTAGACTTTATTTGGACACTTGACTTGGGTCATTTTTTTTCTTTACAGCTTGTTTATTAATAAAGATTATCTTTGCTTCACAACACTTGCTTCATTTATTTTTTTCAATAAAGTCTTGTTGGAAACTTTTAAAGAAATGGTTTAAGCCTTTGCATGCTTGTGGGATGGCTAAAGATAGCAAGTAGGGGTGTGGCAGGGATACCTTTGGATGGGTAAGGATAGCTGTGGGATGGGTAGGAATACCTTTGGATGGGTAAGGATAGCAGTGGGGTGGGCAGGGATACCTTTGGGATGGGTAATAGCTGTGGGATGGAACAGGATACCTTTGAAGATGGTAAGGATAGCAGTGGGTTGGGCAGGGATACCTTTGGGATGGGTAATAGCGTGGGATGGGCAGGGAATACCTTTGGGATAGGTTAAGATAGCTGTGGGATGGGTTGAGATAGGCTGTGGGGATAGATAAACCTCCAGTGCAAACACAGTGGGACTGGTATGGGTCCACCCTCCCAGGCGCCACACCTATGGCCCTTCATTATCATAACAATGTAACATTGATCCAGCGCATGTCAACATAAACACAACTTCTTATTAAATGCCCTGTTCATTGTAGGCCCACCCGAACATAACATGGCCCAGTCCCATCAGTGTGATGAGACAGGCTGAAGGAAGCATCCATTAAGAATCTACCATCCTGTCTTGCTAACTCCACTGCTCCAGCTGGGGAGTTGCACCAAGTGTTTAGGAGGTTTGCGCTGCTTCTTCCTTCACATGAGGCTCTGTTGGGGCCTTGCACATCCTCCTGTCTATCAGGTTTTGCCCTTGCCTCCATTCCCCAGGCCTCCATGTCCCCATTGCCTTGTTGGAGGTCCACGAGCCTGTTCTGCAACATTGGGTAGCGGGTGGGCATGAGATTGTGCGGATGCAGCAAGTTTCCACGATGTTCCTCACGGTCTCTGGGCGATGCTGCATGGTGGTGAGAAGTACCTGGAACCTGTTGGCAAGGATGCCAAAAGGCATTCTCCACCACCCGCCTTGCCCCTGGACAGTCTGTAGTTGAAGAATCCTCTCTTCACGGGTGAGGAGTCGGAAGTGTAGGGCTTTTCATGAGGTAGGTTCTGAGGGAGAAGGCGTCATCCCCCACGATGAAGTAGGGCACATCTTACGTGTCGTTGGGCAGGGGGTCCTGGATCTGGGAAGCCCATGATGAGGTTGCGTTCCACGCCCCTCCTTGAGGTCACTGGCGTTGTATACCTGGCAATCTGAAAATGACCCGTTGCCTGAAGCACCGATGTACTTGTAGTCAGCAATCGACCATGGTGAAGAGAACGATGCTGAAGAAGCCCTTGTAGTTGAAATAAAGTGGACCCCGACTTGGCTGGAGCTTTGCAGGCCACGTCTTGCCATCTATGGCTCCAACGCGGTGTGGGAAGTGATCCACCTCTGAATCCACTGCCTCTGCAACTTTCTTCCAGCCTTTTTCAAGTGGTGGGGCACTGGAGGAGCTCCTCCATGGTGTTGCTTCGATGATGGCGCTGCACACTTCTGGACCATATATGCTGATGGTGTTGTGTGGCACCCTCAGCCACTTACCTGCATGTCCTCGTAGGTCGGTCCCTGAGGCCAGTGGCCGCCAGAGTGAGTGCCACCTTGAGCCCAGGGTCCAGGCTGGTCCAGAAGTTGGATGTTGGCTTGGCTCAACCTGGGGGTCAGCCGCCCATGGCAAACTTCGTCGATCAATGGCTTGTCGGCCATCGCTCATGAAGTTCTGGAATCGCAACGAAGGCCTCACGTTCATTCCTCAGCTCCACCATCAGCTTGGTAGACAGTCTCGTACTCGCTCTTCTCACCGATCATCTTCGGCCCGACGGAGACCCTTCTTGGCCACCTGCCCTTTTCTTCCGTTAGTTAGAGTTCACAGACCCTGTAGATGGTTACACTGATTTGCAAGACAATGGTGAGCTGCAAAAGGACTTTGTACAATCCACGGTGGACCATGACTGGATTTCTGCCCTGGAAGAGGAAGAGGCCAGATGAAGGCTGCAGAGGTCTGACAGTGGACTGCTGGGGTTGAAGTGAAATCCAGGTGAGTTGTCCCCCTTTTTAGGCAATATAGGTTTTCCACTATTGTTCCCTTTGCATCTCTAGGGCATCCTGTAGACATCCCTTATATCTGAGATAAGGTTCCCCTGCCGTTGCGAACGTTTTTTTCCCATTTTTAAAATGCTTCTTTGCGAACTGCCCATCCGCTTTCATCCTTTCTACATCACTCGTAGCCTACTAATGCTGTGCCATCCGCTTCCGCATCCGTTCCGTTCCCTCCCTGTGTCCGAGCGGATTTGAGTTGCGCGATGCCAGCGGATGCCTAGCGATATAGCGAATGTGTAAACAGATGCAGAACGGATGTCCCCCGTATGCCTAGCGGATGCAAGAACGGACGCATTGGATACATTTTCTGCTCAAAAGTTTTGAGCAGCTCAAAACCTTCTGAGTGGATGGAACCTCAGTCGGCGGATGCTGGACGGATAGAGAGGATGAAAAACGGAGGCAGTGAGTACAGAACAGAAGCATCACGTTAACCAACGAATGGCAAGTGTTTTTCTCCGTTTTACATCCTCTTTCCATCCGTTGGTGCTGTGTGACAGGGGCTTTAATCACTACACCAAAATGGCTCATAAGGAATGGTTCCCAAGGAATTAATCTGGAGCTTAAACACACAGATGATTTCTTAATATGAAACAACTTTGGGCATATGTTTCTGAAATCTACTTTACATTGGATTGCACAATCTGAAAGCCTCTCAACATCCATGGCTATGGTGAGGGGGAGAAGGAAAAATCTTGAGTAATATAGCAAGCAAGCCATGCTACTGCTCCTAAGGTATATTCAACCTATATATTTTATATAATAACCATTAATGCCTGTCGGAAACAGAAAGGCATCATCAGCACGCTAACCCCAATGATACTGTTCACAATGTTCCTGATCAGGGCCCATTTGGAACCCGTAGGCACCGAAGAAGCCATCGCCAGGGCGTGGGAGGAAGAAAGGACGTGAGGGAAAGTGGGCAGGTGAAACAAGGAAGGGAGCCTGGGAAGAGGGAGGGAAGGACGGCTTTCTATGCCCGCACGGAGTGCCAGACTATGGTGGATGAGAGGGGTCAGTGGGCTGCTTTGAGAACCAGCATCCCATCAAAACAAACCCTTCTGAAAGCCAGCTCCAACTCACATGTCCTAATTCCCCTGCTCTGTTGGTGCTTCTGGGATGTGACGCTCCACCTACGTGGAATTCTTAGTCTTTGCCTTGGTCTTCCCCAGTGACCCACTCGGAGTGATGGTCAGGTTGTTTTCCTGACCAACTTGCCTTCCATCGAGGACCTGTAAACAGCACGAATCAAAAAGAGGGCTGTGAAAATATTTATAGACCCCTCACATCCCAGACATAAAACTGTTTCAACACCTTCCCTCGAAACAATGCTAAAGAGCACCTCACACCAGAACAAGTAGACACAAGAACAGTCATCACTCCTTATCACCCATCCCCTCCCACTTGTGATTGTAGGACTGTAACTTTGTCGTTTGTATCCTTATGATTTATATTCACTGTTTCCTAGTATGATTTGATTACCCTATGACGATCATTAAGTGTCTCAACTCTTCATGAATGTGTCTTTTCTTTTATGTATTCTGAGAGTATTTACAACAAGGCAAATTCCTTGTGTGTCCAATCACACTTGGCCAATAAAATTATTCTATTCTATTCTATTCTATTCTAACCATCGCTAGCATCAGCATCAGCAAAAGAAAGTGGCGGTCCCACTCCATCGCAGCCTGGTAGGTGGCAACTGCCAGCATTAAGAGGAGTTGCTATGGCAACTTACCTCCTCCTCCTCCTCCCCCCTCACTTGCTCCCTCCCTCTCAGCTTCAACTGCACATGTCCTCATTCCCCTGTTCTGTTGGCGCTTCCGGGATGTGAAATCACAGAGGGGGACCTTGCCTAGAGTGGCATGACTGCAACAAGCATTGGACTTACCCCTGGAGGACTGAAGCTGAGAGGGAGGTGGCAAGTGAGGGGGGGAGGAGGAGAAGGAGGAGGAGAAAGGAAGTTGCCATAGCAACTCCTCTTAATACCAGCAGTTGCTGCCTACCAGGCTGCGGTGGAGTGGGAGCGCCACTTTCTTTTGCTGATCTGATGCAAGCAATGGCCATGAAAACAAACTGAACCATCACTCCGAATGGGTCGCTGAGGAAGACCAAGGTGAAGGCTAAGAATTCCACATAGGTGGAGCAACGCAAGGCATGAGGCTGCAGCGGGGCCTTTAGTACCCCCCACCCCAGCCCTCTCAAAGCACCTCCGTGTGCAGCAATGGCTGGGGCGGTGGGTGCTGATGGCCCTGCTGCTTTAAGCACCTCCACATGCTTAAAGTAGGGCCATGAGCACATACACCCCTTAGCCCTCCCAAAGCACTTCTGCAGGCAGCAGAAGCATTGGACCTGGATGCCTCCTGTTTGATGGTGCTGCTTATGGGCAGTGGCCGGGTCCGCCACCTGCCATGTGGTAAGGAGAGCTGCGAGAGCACTACAACCCGATGACCTCCTCATGAGCTTTGATGTCTTATCCCTCTTCACCCAAGAGGGTGGAAAGTACCTATTAAAGAAACCTTGACAACCATCCAAAAGAAATACAACCTCCCTAAGCACATCCTAGATCTGACCAATCACTGCCTAACCAACATATACTTCATTTAAAATGGACAAAGATACAAACACATAGAAGGAGCACCTATGGAATCACCCTTCACACCTGTCATTGCTAACCTATATATGGAACACTTTGAAACCAATGCTCTAGACAAATCCAAACACAAACCCAAGCCAAACCAAAACCTGGAATGTCACATCACAGCCACCCGCTCAGGATATCATATCACAGAACTCAGGAGGTTACACAACAAAACCTCAGGATGTTGCAACACAGCCAATGACCCAGGAGATTACAGCACAAGACCCAGGATGCCAAAACAGTAGAACTCAGAAGGTCATCATACAGCCCACTACCCAGGTCGTTACAACACAGACACACAGCCAATACCTCAGCCACACGTTCTCATGAAAAAGCCAGCCAATCTGCAAACATCAATTCTATCAACCAATCAAGGAATGACAACATAGCCAATCTCCCCACCAGTATACACAGGGAGACGGCAGCTCCGATCACACTTTGCTTGCAGAAGCATGAAGCCGAAAGCACAAGCCTGAAGATGGCAAATGGGATCTCATTGAAACAAAGCCATAGGACATGAAATTGACTTTAAAAATACCAGAACTATCGCCAAAACCGAACACTTCAATAACAGAATAATCAGAGAAG
>BHFT01039875.1:0-10309 GCA_004320025.1 Laticauda laticaudata | reverse complement strand
CTATCTTGCTTTGCATGTAATGAGTCTATCTGATATATTAGGTTCACCTTTTAAGTTGCATTACTGAAATAAATGAACTTTTGCACGATATCTAATTTTTTGAATTTTACCTGTAAATGGTATGTGTGGATAAAACTGCCCCATTGAGCTCCTGGAATGTAGATGGATAAAGCAAACCAATAAATAAAGAGTCCACTAGTGTTGAACAGCTATAATAAATTTGAAATAATAACAATAATTCCCTGAGAAAAGCACTACTGTGACATGATTGTGGGACTTGCGTGCTCTGAGGGAAGTGAAATATATAGCAGAGATTCAACCCTACTGGAAAGATCTCATCACAAGAACCAGGTGAAGAGTAGCTTTCCTGTAAACAAAATAATTTACAGATGTAACTTACAGAACCTATACCAGAATGGGTTATTGGCCAGGTCAACCAGGACTGCACTAGGTGTTGGAAACTGTAGACAACTGTTGACAAATGGGCTACATGACTCAGGACTATTGGCTGAACAAATAGGGCCAGAAGCTGCAGGCCCACTGGAAGAATACCTATGGGAAGGCTATCAAACGCACAACCTGCAGACCGGATGCATCATGCGCTGCCCACAACCCCACCCAGTTTCGTGAGAGCAGGGAAAGTTCCAATATGTCACAGGATGCTACCGTGACAATGCAAGTTTGACACCCCTGATCTATGGCAAACATACAAAGACTGAAAACAAAGAAATGATGATCTGTTATTATAATTAAGTCCAAGAAGAAGAGGATGTTTGAAACAAATGCACTAGTTCTAGAAAGAACAACATCTAGAATCAGAAATAACAGAACAGAGGCTAACAAATCAACTTCTATTTATCATACAAAATAAAGTACAGGTAGTCCTTGACTTACAGCAGTTCATTTAGTGATTGTTTGAAGTTACAACGGCATTGAAAAAAGTGACTTATGACTGTTTTTCACACTTATGACCATTGCAACATTCCCATGGTCATGTAATTTTCATTCGGCTGCTTGACATCTAACTCACATTTATGATGGCTGCAGTCTCACGGAATCATATGATCTCCTTCTGGGACAGTCAAGAAGATCAGCAGATATGAAGCCTGATTTATACAATTTCCAATTTTAATCAAATCACAAATGTTTTTACCAATCCATCAAATGGGGAGACTTCAGTGAATCAGTCAATACCAGACCCCCCAAAAAACCAGTTCAGTTCTGGGTGCATCTGTGGCACAACTCAGGCAAAAAAAAAAATTGCAGCTTGGTTAAAAGAGATGGATCAGAATAAAAAGGAAGCTGAAATGAAAGAACTTGGAAGAGAAATGGGCAAGGAAAATCAATAAATGATCAGTACCAAGTGAAGATTTTTCTTTGGTTGAAAAATCTGACTGGTTGATACCCACTCATTGCCATCAGTTTAACAACATATCCCAAAGACGTGAAATTGAAGATTAGTTAACATCTGGCAAAATGTACCTGCTAAAGAAAAAGCCAACAAAAGGGGCAACCCCAAGCAACTATGGGCCTATTACCTTATTAACAACAACTTTCAAATTGCTAATTGGTGTGGTAGTTGATGCAGTCCAACAACATCCAGTTAAAAGCAACCCCTTTCTCGGAGAGCATAAAGGAAACTGCCCAAACAGCTGAGAAACAAAAGGTCAGCTCCTAGCTGACAAGATAGTTTTGGAAAACTGTAGGAGAAAGGAGACCAACCTGAATGTAATTTGGACTGATTAAATCAATGGAAACATCAGAAGCTTTGTGCAAAGATCAATGGCCAAACAGAAGCAAAGATGCTGGTCAGTGGTGATAGATAGGAGAGGTTAAGCCCATGTCACACTGCATCAATGGATGCAAAGAGGATGTAAAACAGAGAGAAACGCTTGCCACCCGTTGGAAAATGCGATGCATCCGTTGTGTACTCACTGCGTCCATGATTCATACTCTCTATCCGTCCAGCATCCGTCTACTGTGATTTCATNTAGAAAGGATGAAAGCAGATGCAGCTCGGATATAAAGCATTAAAATGGAAAAAACGTTCATATAGGGGATGTATCTCAGATATTTAGGATGTCTGGAGGATCCATCTGTTTTCATCTGCTAGGCTTCCGTTGAGCATCCGTTTTGCATCCGCGCTACGTCCTCCCCCCATCTGTTCTTTTCCATTCTCTTTATTCAAATTTTTGCCCCTTTTGAGAGTGGATAAGAATGGATGGAGCCACCCCCGGATTTTTGGCCGTCCGCTGTGTCCTTTTACATACGTTTTGCATCTGTCGGGAGATGTGACCTAGCCTTTAATATTAAGAAAGGAATGCTTCAAGGAAACTCACTCTCACCATTACTGTTTGTCATTGAACTGATTCCTTCATAAATAATATTGAACAACTGAGATCCAGGCTAGTAAACTTCAAAAATATCTGGTAGGGTATCCCACCTCTTTTACACGGATGATAAGAAGCATATGTTTCATATGAACATACGAATGGAAACATAGTTTAAATGAAACATATGAAACATGAGCATATACACAGACAAGATATTGCAGTGAAGTTTGGACTGGTACACTCTTACCATTGAGACAAGGAAAAAATAGTGAAAATCAAGCTGTCCTATGTAAATAACATCAAGATGCGGGATGAAAGTGATCACTAAAATACCTGGCATCCTTCAAGCTGACAACATCAAGCAAGAAGAAGATTAGAAGTGAACACAGAATAACAGAGTTGGAAAGCATCTTGGAGGTCTTCTAGTCCAACCCCTGCTCAAGCAGAAGACCTTACACAATTTGGGATAAATGGCGAAACAATCTCTCCTTAAAAACTTCCAGCGATGGAGCATCCACAACTTCTGGAAGCAAGGTGTTCCACTGATTAGTAGTTCTCACTGACAGGAAAGTTTTCCAAAATTCTAGGTTGGACTTCTCTTTGATAAACTCCCATCTTTTACCTCTGCTCCTACCCTCAAGTGCTTTAGAAGAACTGAAGATCTTCCAAACCTTAAATTTAGAGTTTAAATTCATATTTGAAGATCTTAAAGTCCAATCTCAATGGAGAAAATACCATCAAAGCAATTAACACCTGGGCAATTCCAGTCATTAAATACATAGCTGAAATAGGGACTAGATTGAAACAGGACTAAAAGCCCTGGATAGGAAGATCCAAAAAAATAATGACAATGAATCATGCCCTTCATTCACACCACCTTCATTCACAGTGACATTGACAGACTCTACTTACCAAGGAGCATAGGTGAACATAGAATGTTGCAAGTACATTACACAGTTGAAAAAAAAAGGGGGGGACATTGGAAGAAAATCTGAATGACAGAGAGGACGATGCACTGAAGTATACCCATACCAGGAAAGCTTACTGAATATTGGAGAAATCAAACTAGCCCAGAAAAAAAGCAAAGAAGCTGAAAAAATAGTGGACTACCTAGCTAGCTGCTGCAAAAATATCACAAAGACTCAATTTAAACAATGGCATGACAAATAGTAAACAGATAAGCACTTGCCGCATGAGACTTAAAATTTCTGATAAGAAACACAAAATTTCACTGGCTAGTGAATGCTGGAGATAGCTACCTGGAGATAGTAAAACTGAAGAGAAAGAACTGGAAGAAATCATAAAATATAAAGACCTACAAATACAAGTAGAATGACTATGGCAAAAGAAACCAAAGATAGTATCAATAAAAACAGGAATCTTGGATGCAATCCCCAAATATCTGGAGCATCACATGGACACTACCGGTATTTGCATTTACAAAATCACCATCAGTCCATTGCAAAAGGCAGCTTCACTTCGAACAGCTTACCTCCTGTAACACAGGGGTGTCAAACTCAAGGCCTGCAGGCCTAATCCGGCCTGTGGAGAGCTTAGATCTGGCCCATAGAGCCACCCTGGAAACAGCAAAGGACTAGCCCAGAGTGCCTCTACCAGCGAAAATGGAGATCCATTTTCACTGGCAGAGGATTGCAGGATGCCGTTGCATCTAAAAATGGAGCTCACAAGGGGCACAGGTATCCTTCCCAAGCTTCGTTTTTGCTGACAGAGAGTTGAAGGAGGCCGTTGCAACCAAAAACAAAACTCGGGACCCCATTTTTGTTGGAAGAACACTTGGGCCCCCACAGGAGCCCTTGACATGAGTCACATCAAGCTGGCCACACCCACCCTGGCCACACCCATCCCAGCCCCCAAGGTCAAACACAACCATGATGTGGCCCCCAATGAAATTGAGTTTATCACCCCTGCTATATCAATACCTTTAATGCTATTAAACACAGCAAACCATCTGCCTATCCCAGGTCCTTGGAAAGACTTGATATGTGGATAAAAATGCCACATCCGGTCTCTATATCTGGCTGACACTCCAGCTAACCATAAGAGTAATAATGTCTATAAGACTTCCTCTTCAAAATCACTCAAATGTAAAACTACTTTAGCACTTTAAGGCCCCAAAATTTATTCCTGTAATTTCCTGAACTAGTATGAAACCTAAAAGGATCTTAGTAACATGCTTTTGTAATGGCTTTCTACATATATTTACAAAAATCAATACTGTTTTCCTGCCACTTTATATTTTATTTAAAGAAAAAATAGGTGCTACAGAAAGGTGCTCTTAGGCTCTCTTGAGTAAGACAAAATTGGCTTTTCGCCTTAACTAGTTACTGTCACAGCAGGAACTTCATTTAAACTGTCAACAGGTTCATTTCCTTCCCTTTGTTCCCTGAGTGCTGTGCTTTATAAACATCTGACAGCATAATGAAGTTGTTTTAAAATTCTGAACCACCTTGAAATCAACCTTGTCCATATGCAACAAGACTTTCCTTTAACTGCATTTGCTATGTGTTACAAATATACCCCTCTAAAAGAAGTAAGGAAGGAGGAAAATGTAAATATTCCAGTTTGTGGTGCCCGAATACTTACACTAACAACACTAATTCCTTCATGTTTTTAAACATATACACACATACACATATATGCATATATATGTAATACACATTAGACTGATAAAGCCATACTGTGAAGTCTGAAAATATCAATAAATAATACATACTAACAGTATTATAGATCTGGACTTCCTGAGTTTTTCTGCAGGGAAATTAAAGACCAATCTCCTTACGCTGCGTCACCTGGAAAGTCATGGAATCAATTATTAACCAATCCATTATTGTCCACTTAGAGACAAACAACCTACTCTCTAATAAACAATTTGGTTTCAGAAAAAAACTATCCTGTAAATCTGCAACTCTTACACTGCAAAAACCATATGGACTCACACAAATCGGACCAGGGCAAAGCAATAGACGCTAAATCTATCATAGACTGGTCTGTAAAGCCTTTGATTCAGTGCCGTACACGACAAATCTCTATTCAAACTAAAATCTTTTGGTACTCTCTGTACACACGTTAACGGGTAGAAGATATTATCCTGTCAAACCAGAAAAACAAAGATTGTCAAACATTCTGGGAATGTTCCAACTCAAACGTTCCTGTGAACCTATCAATAGTGGTATGTCCCCAGGGCAGTGTTTAGCGACCAACTCTCTTCATACTGTCCACATACATGACCTGCTGTGGATTTCATATTAAGAGCAACTGGCATTCTCTTTACGTGATGATGTAAAAGCATTCAACACCACAGACAATATTACATACCCTACAAAAAGACCTTGACTATGTTATCAGAATGGTTCAATCAAATGGCAACTTCAAATCTGCAACAAATAAATGCGTCTGGTCTTACATGATTGGCAAATAAAAATCAGAAGAAATAAAATACAAGCTAAATAATTCAGATCTTGTTTGAGTCAAACTTTGTCAGGACCTTGGAGTACTCATCTCAAATGATCTAGTGCTAGGGCCCACTGCAACTACATAGCCAAAAAGGCATTGAGAGTTGTTAATCTAATCCTAACGAAGCTTCGTGTCTGGTATATCACACTACTAAACTCGAGGCATACAAAACATTTGCCGAGACTTATACTTGAATTACAGCTCTGATGTCTGGCACCCATATCATGTATCTGATATCAACCAACTGAAAAAAGTCCAGAAATATTTCACAAGAGATTCTCCAGCTTCATCTACTCATTGCAGAATACCTTATGCCACCAGACTTGAAACTCTAGATCAAGAAAATCTAGAAACTACACCGCTTCCGGGAAAAATCTAGAACTACGCCGATCTAAGTAAGTATATTTAAATCTACATTGCAATGTCCTACTTGCAAATGAAAATAACTTCAGCTCAATCATAACATATAAGGAGCAACACAATAGATACAAACTCAAAGTTAACCGCACCAAACCTGACTGCAGAAAATTTACTTTCAGGCAACAGAGTGGTCATGTTTGGAATTACTCTACCTGACTCTGTGGTTTCTTCCTCAAACCCCAAAAACTTTAACCTTAGACTGTGTACTATTGACCTCACCCCCTTCCTAAGAGGCCTGTAGTGGGTGTGTATAAGCGCACCAATCCTGCCTACTGTCCCTGTCCTATTGGTTTTTTTATTTTTCTTATAAGTATCTATCTCATGTATTCAAAACTGTATTTATTCTTATACGTATCTTGTAAGCAATTGACAAATCAAATAAAATGTAAAAAAAAATGTAAAATTGATAACTGGATGCAAGGGAGGGAGGAATTGTCCATATATATTTCAGATAGCTGGTTTCTGTGAGCAGAGAGCAGAAACTACCCTATTTCTCCAACAATATGGACTCCCCCAATAGGAAGTCCCAGCATGTTTTATAGGCATGAAATGAAATTAAGCTCCTCCCCCCAAATGAAGGCCTATATTAAAACATGCGAAATGAGGGGGAAGGGTAGGGGGGCTTGCCGTTCGGAAGTACTTTTGTTGCACACCCGGATATGGTGCTGCCTGTGTTGACCCCGATACTAAGTGCCTCACCAACGCTGAGGTCAACATCCAAGCCATCACCGCCCACCCGCCTGAAGATGCAAGGGGGGGTGAAAATTAAGTCACCCTCAAAAAGACGGCCTAACCATTTTTGGGGGGCTCAAAAAAAAATAAGACCCAGTCTTATTATATGAGAAACACGGTATCTCTGCAGCCATTTGCAATCAGCTTGAAGTTTCAGATTCCATCATACTTTAATAAATGCAGCCCATTGGGACCCAAGGTTTGACAAAATCTCATTTTTTAAAATCGCTTTGGAGTTTTACTTTCTTATTGCTGTTCAAAAACTGAAAAAGCTTCAAAGCAACAAGTATAAGATGCTGGGTCAGATTCTATTTGGTCTGTTTAAAACAAAACACCACACCTTTCCAGCTTTGTGAAATCTTTATTTTATAATCTTTTGTAATATACAGTAAAGAGGTGATTTTAGTGTTCCTTTAGAAATGCTAAGGCTTTGTTAAACTGATTTAAAGAGTGTGAAGTTAATTAGAAAGAGTCACTTGTGTAGGAAAGCTGTCTAGTTTTACATACCAATTTTTAAAACAAAACCTTGAAGGTCAATTACCAGAGCACAAGATGGCTATTTTAAAAGAAATATTTGATTTATGAGTCTGTGGAGTGCTTGAAATGTTTAACTCTTTACTGGAAACAGAAGTTACTATTGAAGATTAACAAATCCTACTGGAGAAAACTAAGGTGGATTTCCTGGATTTATAAATGTACAATTGGATGATCATTTAAAAATGGAAAAGGTTTTGTGGATTACCATTTTAAATTGAAACATAACAGATGTATTGGAGTTACTTCCTGGAAATTACAAGTAAACTTGAAAGATACTAATTTTGAGGGAAGAGGAAAAGATACTAGATAAAAACAGGAGTCAGATTTTTTTATAGACTTAAGGATGGTTGGGAGGAAGTAAGAAAAATATAAAATTAGTTTATCTGATTATGGTTAAAGAGTTATTTCTGATGATGGTGAATCATTGTCTGGATTGGAAAAAGCTTCTTCAGCTCTGAGAAGTTGGATCTTGGATGAGAAGCAAAATATTTTCAAAGAAAAACCAGAAAGTCCAGTTGCCTCATGAAAAAGCATATTTGGGGACAACCATGACTTCCTGGATGACCGAGAATCTCCATACACTCAAGCTTATGTTCAAGTTCACTGATGGTTATGCACAAAGACCATTTCCCTATTGCCTCATCCTCATTATCTCCCTAATGAGAGGTTTTCTTGCTTCCAAAAGTTCAATTATACCAGCAATGATTAATGTCAGATCATAGAGCTGAGCTGGCCTAAATCTGTGGGATGTATATATAGTATCATCTCAAAGACCAATGGTGGTAATTTGCAGGCTCCATTCTGATCCCGGTTGCAGAAAATCACTGGTAAAAATTTCTGCTGCTTTAAGGCAGAAAGCATATGAAAAAATGCTTGGAAAACATCTATGTAGGAAGAATGAGTGAAGCATAAACAAATTAAGATTTATGTATTGATGGCTAAAAAGTATAGAATGAGTCAAAATATGATTTTTGGTTTTAAATATTGTTTTAAAATACATAAAGTTTTCATACCTATAAGGTCACTGCAGGTACATTTAACAAATGATTTCTTTGCAGTAAATAAACCTGTCAAGTTGTATTAGATAAAATGAAGAGCTTCTGTTAGATGACTAACAAAATAAAACATCCCATGACGTTATTAAGAAATGACAATTTAACCAAGCAATTTTATTCCATTTTAGACATTTGACTTAATTAAACCGGTGCAGTCATGAAGTCAGTCATGACCCAGTCGAAGTAAAATATAATCGTATCTGAAAAGCATGAAATTATGCTGACTATAAGCATTACTTCTCTTCTTGACATCTATTATGGCCATTCAATAACCTAATTACTAAAAATTAAATTGCAGAATACAGAGTACAGTGAAAATCATTTCAAAGTGAACTTAAAAAATTATTAATTGGCTGTGGTTGAGTTGCACTAAATAGCTATAGACTATACAGAATGTAACATTGATAGATAAATAAGTTTATAATTTTTGAACATTCTTTTCTGATCAGAATTCATCAAAGTTAGTTGTTAAAGAACCGCAATATTCTGAAACAGGCCTAATTCATTGCTGTCAACCACCCAGGCAAACCAGACAAGAAGCAATACTAATTTTACTTTACTGTAAGGCTACATTTACAGAATTTTGCAAGTCTGAAAGCACAAACTTCCTGTTGCCACTTTTAGCTGATGCATTAGAGTGAGTCCTTCCTAAATTTCTTTCTCTAGCTCCTGTGATTGCTTCCTAGTTTCCAGGGCAGTATCTCTCTCCGTCCCATTCCTCAAAATCATCCACACATTACATCTCCAAAAAGGATGCCCCATCCAGAAACAGAAATATAGGATATGACTTATTGGTGCAGCAATAGTCTCTGTATAATATTTTCCATATTTATCATTTCATTTATTTGAATTATGACATCTGGATGTTTCACAAATTACCTTTTGGTAATGCACATGAAATATTGCAAAAAACCTTGAAAGTAATACAATGGTTAGTCTATTCTGTTCCAAAGCAATATGTATTTTCAGAATATTTAAATGTTCAGAATTAAAAATATTAGGTACAGAAAAATATATGTCTAGCTTTATTAGCAACAGAGCAAGGGGAAAAGACAATATGAAAGCAAAAAAGCAGACAATTAAAAAATGAAAATTAAAAAGCATACACTTTATGCATATAATATATAATGGTTGAAAGGTAACACTATATTACACACTTTCTAAATGGAAGAGGCTCACATGTCCATCATGATACACAGCCAACTCCATAAAGGTAAAATAAAAAACAGATGCAAAAGATATCCTGGCAAAGTGAGATTTAAATTATTATAACAGTCTGGAGTCTCACAAAATTCATTTCCAATTGGCAAACCAGGGCACAGTCACAAATGATCTAAATATAGTCCAAAAAAATGTAATCAATATGTGAAACCCACTAATTTTTGTTTGTATATATATCTTTCTCTTTTCTTAAGTTTTTGTGGGTATTTATATGTATGGTATTCAGCTTTGTTCAGGTATTTTCCCACATCATTATGGCTGTGCTTTTAAGTAATGGTGACATTTCGGCAGAATCTCATCTGCCTTCATTAGGCTTCTGTATTGAGTTTGTCTGTGAGTCAGGCTATCACAGCCGTTTCTGTTTTAAATTTGGTGCTAGTCTGACTCACAGACAAACACTATACAGAAGCCTGATGATGGCAGATGAGATTCTGCCAAAACATTACTACAACTTTAAAAGCACAATTACAATGACGTGGGATAATACCCGAAGGAAGCTGAACAGCATACATACATACATACATACATACATACATA
>BHFT01039874.1:16486-88020 GCA_004320025.1 Laticauda laticaudata | reverse complement strand
CATAACTCACATTTGTGATGAAGTTCTTCTTTAATGACCAATCCTTTGTATATCAGCCTTACAGGTAAAAGATGGTTATCTCCTAACCCATCTCGTAGCAAAAGAAGGAAGCTACTATCAGTTCATGAGTCCAGGCAAGAATGGAGGGAAACCTCCCCTAACCCCTCGAGGTCAATCTAGTGACCAATCAAGATTACAGATGTGGTCATGTGACATGAACTAACATTTCCCAGGATATCTTTAACTACATTTACCATGATGCATTCCCTTAAGGGAACAGCTCATAATCCCTAAGTAACTATCCAATTCCCATAGACTGGCTGGGACAGCATAGGGAATGTAAAGGTAAACATTGCTGGGATGGAATCTATCTGTTGCAGGAAGATGTAAATCTTAGTTAGATTACATGAGTAGAGTTTTACAGCTAGATTACATGACTAGAGATTTACAAGGTAATTAGAGAACTAAGAACGAAGACTTCCCTGTTTAAGGACAGAACATCCTTCTGTATTTTGTAGAATTTTCTTCCCACATTTCTTGTGATGTGCTTGGAATTTCTCACCCAGCTTTAGATTTGATCAGATATAAAGTCTGCTTTCTTTGATTTGCAAGCCTCCATTTAAGTCTTTGTTTTGATTCATTTTTGGCAATCTATACCTTGCTTTCAGTGGGTTGGCTCTTTCATTTACCTGCAGGTATCTTTATTTAGCAAAGACATTCCAAGGATTTATGTTTGAGTAAATAGAACAGGTTGTTTGGTTGATCAACTCCTGACTGCATGGACCAATTCTTGCCATCCTGTTTTATCTAAATCAAAAACCTAGGATATTGCCATAATCCCTTTGATCCATTCTATCAGGGTTTTTTCTCTTATCCTTGCAAACATATTTTTTGTAGCCCAGCAGGTTTGCAAATTATTGCAGTACTTAAGCAGTTAACCTGCAATGCTTCATATTAATTACAACATTAAAGATCAATCAAACTTCTTTGGATAAAAAATGATGTTTCCAATCTACTTTATTCATTTAATTCCTTGGTACATATTTGTCGATTCTATCCCTGCTTGTTGGGAAAAACTTGTAATTGCAGTTACTTAAATTTGGAGTAGCAATTAAATTAGGTAGATATACAAGTAGCGGGAAAACTTTTATCCTTGTGCGACAACAATATCTGGTGGAATAAAATTATCAGTTGCAGTAAAAGAGAACATTTGTAACTCAGGGTTGAAATAAAGAACCCTTGGTATTCTCTTCAGTTTGGTGATCATGTTACTTAATTTGGGTAGTAAAATGTCCGCAAGCAAACAAGTTCACAGAAAATAAGATTCCTCAAACATCGGTTTTATTCAAAAGCAAGCCAAGTGCTTCTATTGTAGTTTGAAATATACTTTTAAATGCAGGTATCACTGTATCAGAACCAATTTGGTGTGGTAGCTAAGGGCTCAGGTTAGAAATCTAAAGAGCAAGAGTTTTAGTTCCACTTTAGGCAAAACCAACTGAATAACTTTGCAGCCAATCTCTCAGCCATAGAAAGAGGGCAATGGTAAATCACTTTTGAAAATGTTGCTAAGAAAACAGCAAGTCCAGACAGTTGAGCAGAATCAAGGTTAAAGGCAGCAGATAATACATGAAGTCCTTAAAATTTAGGTGTCTGCATCTTTATCACTGTTGCCTTTCTATCACTATGGCCTAGTGCTATGCGCTGTTGTTAAAACAGCATTTTGAAATACTCCTTGCATAAATGTTCCTGTAAATGGATATCTGGAATGCTGTATCCAATCTTAATATGTCTATCAATCTGAGCTTGGTTTCCAGTTCCGAAATCTTTGACAATTGACTATGAAAAATAGGATTCATGGGAAGTATAAAACATATTGAGGACATTAGGTTAAGGAAAAGATCTAATAAATATCTCAGATGTTGTACTTAGTTGCAAAGTCATGTCCCACCTATCATGACCCCATGGACAATGTTCCTCCAGCCCTCCCTGTCCTCTACCATCCCCTGGAGTCCATTTAAGCTCAATATCTCAGGTAGAAAACTGATGGCAGAAAAAAAGACTTAGTGGTGCATCAAATATGCCTTTTTTTTTTTTTTTTTTTGGAATGAGACGTATATATCTCAAGCATGTTCAAACTTAGTTATTAACAATTGACTTACTACCTCTGCTGGAAATTGCCCCCAAGCTTCCACTACTATTTTTGTGAAGCAATACTTTCTAACATGACTTTTGAACTTTTGAAAGTATGTTCTATGTTCTTAATCAAGTCTTTTGTGTATACTCTCCACTAATTACAGATATAAAGCCATCAGAGTAGTTTAAAGAAAAAAAATGAAGCTACTCATGTACTCACTGAAAGTAGACTCTGTTGTTTCCTTGTGTCATATATGTGGGTATATGCATACTTTTTATTTGTCATGTTTATGTAATGTATACTAGAGATGATGACCCTTTGAGAGCTGTATGCAATCAAATTTCATTTTAATGTATGCTGATTAGTGTACATTTAAAGTGATGAAGTTATTATAAGTCTAAGACTAATGTAATCCTGTATAGTAACCTTCCTTTCTTATGTATTGGATGGATTTACTCAATTCATGTAGAAGACATCCTAACAGCCAATCACCTTTTCAAATGTAGATTCTGAAAGATCCAGAACTGGATGAGAAACATAACCATATGCTGTTTTCCCCTTCTCCATGAGAGGCTACACAGAGAACAGGTAAATGTGGGATTAGATTTATGTCTTGCTAAATATACCCAGCAACCTCCCCTGTAGCATCTGAAATTAAGAAAAGAACAAGCCCCCTGGCTTACGCAGATACTATGAATGAAAGCTGTACTAAATATTCTAGAATAGAGTAGCTGCTTGAGGACTCAACCCGTCCACTGGAAAAGAGAGAAATAATAGACAACATATTATTTTTTAAAGCAGGAAACTTTATTACAACAATTTAATTAAAAAAAAAACCTCCAGAGTTTAAATAAATTATGGAAGTAGAAAATTAAATAATTTAAGATAACCACCTCCAGGGAGGGGAGGATATGCTGAAAGAATTTGGTGAGGTGCAGGAAAACTTGAGATAACACATACTTTCTACTGCCATTATTAGGTATATCCAAATAAAGTCCATCAAATTACTGGATTAAAGGGCTGTTGGAATGCCCTATAGTAATTTGCTACATGTAATATGAAACTGTACCATTCCCACAGAAAACAGAAGGGGAGTTCAAATATTGTGATAGGTTGGACAGGATAAAGTATTGCAGTGTTCCAAATAAATAGAGAATTTTCTAACAAACCTTGCATTTGATTGTGGCCAGAAGCATGGGGATATTATATATACAATATATGACAAAAGGTGGAAAGCATTTTAAAAGATGTATTATGAGTGGGTGGAGAGATTTCAGATGAAATTTGGATTCAGTTATATTAAAAGACAAAGCAGCATGAAAAGACCCCACTAAAATCTAGTCTGGAGAATTAATGTTATTATCGAGATCACGAGTGTCAAATTCATGGTATCACATTGCCATCATGTGATGTTTCACATTTTTCCCCTTTGTGGAGCTGGGGTGGACCTGGCCTGTGTGTGATGCATCTGGCCAGGGCCGCCAGTTTGACACCCCTGAGATGATAATATAATCTAGATAAGCAACATTGTCTAGACAGCACCTTGTCTTACACAGCTGAAAAAGAAATGGAAAAACAGATTGGGTAGCAAAATGGTGGTCATTAAAAACATAAGTCCAAAATTAAATTGAAATAGGTATTTTGACATAGGATATAAAGTTTATAGCTGCCTTTAAGGAACCATAAAGCCACCTGACTAGAAGAGCTAAAAGGAAGTCTCCTTTCTGAAAGGAAAGTAGTCAGATTAAAGAAGTTGTGAAGAGAGGACCACAATCTTAATCTGTGTGTACTGTGAGAATTACAAGGCAGACTGATTGGGCTGGCTTGGGAGAGAAGGCCAGATATTAAGACTCAAATCAATAATTAGAACATTCCAATAAATTATAGGACAGACTAAGGCCTTTTATTGTCACAACAAAAGTAGACAAGAAGGGGAAGACGTGCTCAAATTAGTTACAAAGAAATAGGGTTATTATTTTAAAGACCCCAAACATAAAAGACTTAAAAAGAACACAAACACCATGGAGGACCTCTTGGGTGAAATATCAAAAGAAAAAAGGTCCTCCTTTGGCACGGAAAAATTGAAGTGTTAAAGACCCCGAAAACAAGGCTGGATCAGTCTTTGAAAACAGCCTGATGGCCATGAGGGCGTTCATCATGCATAATGTGCCTGCGGACGTGAATGCGCCGGACACGGTGCTCCCGTCCATCTTCATCATCACCAGCACGGAGGGGGCCTCCGCCTCCACCTGCAACTCCCCCGGTGGCCTCCAGGAGGGCCTTGTCTGGCACCCGTGGTGTCTCATAGATCAGGATGTTCAGCGTTTCTTCAAAGATCCGGGCTTCAGGAAACTCGACCTGTATGCCCAGGGAAAGCAGGATGAAGCAAGTCTAAGCCTCGCTATGGGATCCCCTGTTCAAACTGGAAGCAATGTCATTAACCTCTAGTAATAGGCTCAATGCCAGTTGCTGAAGAATACAAAATAGAGGTAATTAACTGCCTCGTGTCCTTCCTGCGAGTTTAAGCATCTTGTTAGCTAATTGCAAGGACAGAATTCTAGGCTAGACAGAGCTCTAGTTTTGTCTTCTTACATGTTTAATTGGATTTAGAAAAGGGATCATAGCTTACATTCCCCTATGAAGACTCCAAAACATACAGGTAGTCCTCAACTTAATTGAGCCTGGAATGACAGCTGTAAGTCATGCTAATTAGGTTGTTCAGTGAATCACCACAGTTGTTAAGCAAACACATTATCCACAGTGGCACTGGAACAAACACTGGTTTTTGGCAAAAGACACTTTAAAGTGTGATCATGTGACTGCATCACGTTGCAAACAGCCATAAACGGTGACCTCCTGCTAAGTGCCAAAATGCAATCATGTGACTTGGAGGGGGGAGCAGCTGTCAAAACTTTGAATCTGGACCACAAGTACTTTTTTGGCGGGGTTGTCATAACTGAATGGTCACCAAACAACCACAACTCTACCTATACAGGTAGTCCTCGACTTAACAATAGTTCACTTAGTGACTGTTTGAAGTTACAAAGGCACTGAAAAAAGTGACTTATAACTATTTTTCACACTTATGACCATTGCAGCATCCCTGTGGTCACGTGATCAAAATTCAGATGCATGGCAATTGACTTACATTTATGACAGTTGCAGCATCCCGGGATCATGTTTTGCAACCTTCTGACAAGCAAAGTCAATGGAGAAACCAGGTTCACTTAACAAGCGTGCTACTATTTCAATAACTGCAGTGATTCACTTAAGTAATGTGGCAAGAAAAATCGTAAAATGGGGCAAAACTCACTTAACCAATTTCTCACTTAGCAACAGAAATTTTGGACTCAACTGTGGTCGTAAGTTGAGGACTACAATTAGAAAATCAGAGCTGAGGACCAGCCATACCTTACCTTGGTTTGCTTCTTTTCAGTGGCATAGACAATGGAAGTACAGCAAACCTCCGCAATCTTGCGGCCCTGCCCATAGAATGACCAGCAGCAAATCTCATCCCCAAGAACGTCTTTGATGAAAAGTACCCGTCCGTTGAACCTCAGAGCTAGTTTGTCAAACAGTTCGATATTCTTCAGTAAGTTGTCATCAGAGTTACTTCGCGGGATGGGATAGGGGTAAAGGGAGAAAGAAGAAAACAGTGGTGTAGATACTAATAAAGAAATGGGACCAGTGGATAACCTGGGAGATAGCAACGATCCCAAGGTCATCCTATTTTGACAACAGGACTACAGCTTACCTGGTATAGGAATACTTGTTATTGCTTCTGTTATGCAGTAATTTCACCACAGGCTAAAAGGAAGGTGAGAAATATGAATCAGTTGAAGATCACCACTCTTCTTGCTAAGAGGTAAGCAAAGCAAACTAGACCTTCCCTCATAATGGGGGATGGAGAAGACCACATTTAGAAGGACCCTCAACTTGTCTTGATACCACATTATATGAGTACATACACTGAAGACACTTAAGTTTGCCTGATCTCTATGATTTCCTGAGGTAAAACTTGTGTGGCTTCTCAGCCTCTTTACCTTGGAACATCTTGAGATGATCTGCTGCTCTTCCTTGGGAGATGTCACCATGGGGATATGGCAGAGAGGGTCATAGGCTTCACTTTTTTGCTAGGAAGGAAAGAAACATTTTTTCTAGACTTTCTATTCATTATTTACAGATGTACTAAATAGATGCATACATCATGCTAAAACACGATTTTTTGAATGAGCCATAATTGACTGGGTTCACAAAAGCTGTTAGGTCATAAACAGTGGCTTAGAATACATAACCACTTTGTTTGCACAATGGGTTCAATTTGCTTCAACTCCCAAATTCCCGAGCTAGCATTCAAGCTGGGGATTTCCAGAAGTTGAGATCAATATATCATACAGTTGTCAAGTTTGAAAAAAACTGAAGTAAACCAAATCACTGTATGCTCAAGGAAGGTTTAGCACTAAAATTAAAGACATAGAACAGGCATCTCCAACTTTTTTGCCTTGACTGAGCTGCACTAAGTGAAGAGGAATTGTTTTGGGTCACACACACACACACACACACACACACACACACGCTGTTCAGCTTCCTTTGGGTATTATCCCACGTCATTGTAGTGCTTTTAAAGTTGTAGCAATGTTTCGGCAGAATCTCATCTGCCATCATCAGGCTTCTGTATTGAGTTTGTATGTGGGTCACTAAATACAGAAGCCTGATGATGGCAGATGAGATTCTGCCGAAACGTTGCTACAACTTTAAAAGCACTACAATGAGGTGGGATAATACCCGAAGGAAGCTGAACAGCACACATATAAGTACCCACGAAAACTTAAAAAAACAAATATATATATTTGTTATATATATATATACATACATACATACATACATACATACATACATACATACATACATACACATACACACACACATATATATAAAACATAGTTAATGTGTGTGAATGGACATAATCTTAAAAGTTTATGATCTCAGGCTGCATTACTAGCTGTCCAGGGCTGTATATGGCTTGTGGGCTGGACACACCTGGCATCGAGTCTAACAGAAAATTAAAAAGGGAACTGCAAGTAAGACTTGAAAATTATATGATTTCTAATATAATACTCAATATAAACATACAAAAAATGGGAGAGTATATGTAATATTAATGTAGATATCTATGCTTTTCGTGTAATATCTGGGGATTTTCTCTCTCTCTCTCTTGCTTTCCTCTCTTGTAATCTTTTCTAAGGAGCGTGAGACTCAAGGAAGTCATTGGGCCTTTAAATTCTCAGCCCAGCCACCCTCACCTGTAGTGCAAGCTGGCAGTCCTCAACCAAACCTTGGATCAGATAGTACCGAGCTTCACACAACACTTCCTCCAGCTCCCGTTGTGATTCTGGAAGAGATACTGAACCATCTCGCAAATAATTCAAAATAGTTCCAAAATGGCGGCCGCTTCGGTCAATCAAGATCCAACCTGGAAAAGCAGTTGATTTTAGTCCCTAAAATTAACATATTAAAAATGCTGCAGACCAGGGTTTCCCAATCTTGGCAACTTTAAGGTATATGGACTTCAACTCCCAAAATTCAACAGCCAGCCATGCAGGTTGGGGAATTCTAGAAATTGAAGTACTCAGGTCTTCAAAGAGGTCAAGGCCAAAAAACCCTGCTGTAGAGAGTGAAGGATCTACTTAGTGAAGGATCTACTTAGGCGATCTCCTCACTCTAAAATGGCTTAGAGGGGAAGATACAGTTATTATTTGTACTGATACAAGATTATGTTGATGCTAGAAGAACAAGTTCTTTTAATTAATTAATGGGCTTACAATGTACTTCATATCTCAAAAAAGAAAATGTAACAACCCTAGACCTAACACAATATTTTTAAAGGAATCTACTTTGGATATTATGCCTTGGAAAGTGGAAGCATTTGGTTAACCTTGTCTGGCCTGGTTAATACTTGGATGGGAAATCTCCAGGAAGTATCAAGCAAGCCTGGCTGGGGGATACTGAGAGTCAAAGCCCAAACCTCTTAAAAGTTGCTGAGGTTAGAAAAGCTGAAATAAGTCATCCTGAAATTTTCCAAGGGCTCCTTAGGAACTTAGTTCATCCACCTTGGATGAACTCCCAATGTAATCTCCCATTGTGCAGAAAATCCATTTCTAGCTGCAGGAGAAATGGGGCAAGCTAAGACTCATACCTTCGCTATCTGTGAGGACTTCCATTCGGCCACTGAACATGGCTTTGAGCATGGTATCTTGCTTGGTCAAGGTCTGCACGGTAGTGTAATGCAGAGATCCTCCCACATTCAGCTTGACATACTTGCTGCTGGGGTTCAGGGGCTTGAGATCCAAAGTCACCTCATTTACCCCACCCCTGCCATCCCGTCGGTGCTGGGTTGGGACCAGTGGAGCACAATTCTCCAGGGATGGAGATGAATCTGTTGTGGCCTCAGCTGACATAGCCACCTACAAAAAGGAGAAACTGAACAAGGAGACCTTTCAACAGCAGATTTCCTGCACAGAGCATTAGCTGAAGCATTTCAGAATCCCTTTTTGACTTTCTTTAAAAGACAGCCCATTTTTGTTTGTCTTTAAAGAAAAAACAAGATGCAGGCTTGGAAATTCTCCCAACAAATTTATTTCCAGTATTATTTGGCTAAATGTCTCTCTGCAACTCTGCCATTCATTATCACCTCCCCCCCCCCCTTATATGTACCCTCTGCAAGAAAAACTGGATTCATTCCATAATGCAGATAGCAGCAATGGATTCCATTCAAGCTTATGGCATCTGTTTTATAGGTTACCAACTGGAGCCAAATAAGTAATCCTTTTTGTTAAGAGTTCACAAACAGAATGATTGGAGTGACACATCACACTAAGCCACATAGTGTCTTGCTTGTTTGACACTGGGTAAAGCCAAACAAGTGATGTTTAGTCAATATATCTAAACAACTCAAAGACAACACACAAATGCACTAGACCAGACATAGGTTCAAAAAAGGAACTAGTGATCAGTATCAACCCACCCCATCAATCTTTTCACACAGAAATCCCATTCTTACTTTCCCCCACAGCCTTCCCCCTGGAATTTAACTGAAAGGAACTCCCTTAGGTTTCAAAAGTGATTGAGCCACCTTCCCAAGCGGTTTCCTTCAAAAGATGCTGACATTGAATTCATCCACCCATACTGATTGTCGGACATTACAGAAGTTGGTTCAGTATGTTCATAGAACACCAATCTTGAAGGTAGAGTGATATATTAGAGATCTAGCACATCCCAACCTACCTTCTACTTCAGACACTCCACACACCTGGCACTGCTAATAGGAAACTGGGTTTATTTTGCCCTCAACTTTGTGCTAATTGGTCTTTGCCCCAGCAAACATCCCTGCCCAGCGGGATAATTTCCTTGTACTGCTTGGCTCCACCCTACTGCCCTTGTGCCTGGTCCTTGTGCTCCCCAGATATGGCTGTATTCATTTTCCTGCCTGCCCACCACCAGGCTTGTCTTGCATTATTTATTATTACTATTATTGATTTTCTTGACTGAAATCTTGGGGTATGCCTGCAGGTGAGAAAAGCAGAATATTAATACATATCAGAAGTAAGTGACAGCTTCTGCTATGGACAAGTCCATTGTCCAAGTATTTATTTATTTATTGAATTTATATTGCTGCCTATTTGCCCATAGCGACTCGAGGTGGCTTACAGAAAGTAACTCCTATTTAAGACTTCACCAGGATCTCCCTTTCGCCAACTCTTTCCCCTGCATTGGACAGGTTGCTTCCTATTACTTTCCTCTCAGAGGGAGAAATTGGGGGGCAAATCCTGGGCCATCCCTAGATGGCAGCAAGCGATTGAGGTTCTTTATGCTCCTTTGCTGCCATCTAGTGATAGTTCTGGTTTCTGCAGTCCAGATCTCGCATCCTTTTCCTGCCGCACTCCGACCTCGCCCACCTACCACCTGATCCACTCACCTCCCCCACGGGAGCAGGGTGGGCTCAAGCCAGGCCCCTCCCCTTCAGCCCCGCCTGGACTCCGGGGCAGCAGCTCCGCAGGATGCCTCGACCCAAGATAAAGAGGAATGGAGGGCGATAGTGCGCATGCTCTCAAGAGCCCCATCGCGCCATTTCCCCCCGTGGAGCAAAGCAGTTACTCTACATCCGGGTACCGTCCTGCTTAAAACAAGACAGGCGGGTTGACTTTCTTCACCCTCCTGCGGGGGCGGGGCTTCTAAAGTTGCGCCTGCGCAGAAAGTGAAATCGCGTCCGCAGTGAAGGACCAAGGAGTGATGGAAGACTCAAGCGAAGTTGCTGGGGAGCGCATGCGCAGGGTGTAGCATACGTGGTATTAGCGCCATCAGCGGGGTGGATCCTTCCTCTGCGCATCTGGGCGGTGCTGCCAGTCTTTCATTAGGCAACATGAGGGGAGGGTGGTGTGAATAACTGACCCTGGTGTTATTTTTATAGGTTGTGCGAAGCAAAAAATCAACATTTGAGTAATTGTACTTACGCACATAATTTTTCATTTCTCCTGCTGGCTTTGGTGAATTATGGCTGGGGCCACACAGAACGAATTTAATAATCCCAACATATTTAATTTGTGGAGGTCATTGGACTTTGGGATGCCTACACATGATCTGGATTTTGTGCAATCCAGATCATAGCTTTTAATCACAGTATGCTGCATGAATAAAATACAGATCTAATGTCATGCGAAGTTGCTTCAGGCTGAGGGAAAAAGATTGAGGTAACACTTGAACTCAAGAAAATACTCTTGGAAATCATTCCAACATAAAACATGTTATTTCAGTTGATTTACAGTCCACTACATGTGTGAACTATTATGACTACATTTGTGTGTCTTTTAAGATGTCAGTTTAACAGATCAACAGAGTTGGAAGGGACCTTGTAGGCCATCTAGCCCACCCCCCTCACTTAATCAGGCCCTACACCATTTCTGACAGATGGCAGTCCAATCTCTTCTTGAAAGCTTCCAGTGATGAAGCTCCCATAACTTCTGAAGGCGACTTCTGTCCCGTGGGTTGATTGTTCTCGCTGTCAGAAAATATATCCTTATTTCCAGGTTGAATGTCTCCTTGTTCAGTTTCCAGTCATTATTCCTTGTCTGGCCTTTAGGTGCCTTGGAAAATAGCTTGACCCCTTCCTCTCTGTGGCAGCCCCTCAAATATTGGAATACCGCTTCCATGTCTTCCCTGGCCCCTTCTCTTCACTAACTAGCCAAGCCCAGTTCCTGCAACCATTCTTCATGTTTTAGTCTCCTAATCTTCTGGTTGCTCCTCTCTGTACTTTTTCTAGAGCTTCAACATCTTTTTTATAGTGTGGTGACCAAAACTGGATGTAGTACTCTAGGTGTGGTCTTGTCACAAAGCTTTGATTGTACAACATGGCATAGGCAGCCCTTGACATATCACAATTGAGAAGTTTTCATTAATAAGTAAAGCAGTCATGTTTAATTTTACCTTTTTTGCCAGGGTTAAGCGAATCATTGCAATTAAGTGAATCTGGCTTTCCCTATTGACTTTGCTTGTCAGAAACACCAGATCAAAGTGATTACCCTAATCAATTTTCTCTGAAACAGGCTTGTCTAGCTTTTTGGCTTGCAGGGCCACTTATAGTTAGTATGTGTGTATATGTGTACACACACAAATAATGTTAAAAATTTACAATCTCGTACAGCTGGATTACTATCTAGGGCTGCAGAGAGCCCATGGGTTGGACATACCAACTCTAAAGGCAAAGGGATGGATTTGTGGGGGGATTATAGAACAGATCTTTTGGAAAGCAAGATGTAGGATACAGGGAGAAATGGGGTGGCACAAAGAAAAAAACATGCCCTCCCTTTACCTCTGTGGGTGGTGCTCTCAGTAGATTATAAGTAAATATATAAAGCTTGTTTCATTGTTCTTGACTTCATAGATGAGCAATATGCAGGAGGAGCATTTACGTGTTACTGGATTAGGTCAAAGGCTAACAGCAATCAGAAGGAAGTACATAGGAAGAAATTTCTTTCCTTCCTTCCCCAACAGCTGACTTAGAGCCTATATTAAGAATATTTGTAAATGTAAATTAATGATTCCTGCTTCTCTAGCATTCTTTTCCTTTAAGAGGAAGCATCATTTGAATCAAAAATTTACTGGTATATACAATTGGCATTAGGTCCAGTTGCCTTTGAAAAAAAAAACACCTTTGGAACAACCATGAACTGGATAACTGAGAATCTTGATAGACATTTGGCTTCATGGGAGTTATTAGTCAAATAGCTTGAAAACAATTTGTACTGATTTCTGTGATGACCCAGGGTGGGATACAAAATAAATAGTCACAAAAAACAGGTGAAGCCTTTTTTATTCCTTCACTTTACTTCCAAGCTCCAAATATCCTTGACTGGAGACAAAAAACTCCCACACAAGCAGTTACAAGGAGGAAATGCCGTTTAAATTATAAAGAGTAAAAAACAACACAAACCAGGCAAGATAAGGGCTTGAAGACGTCCACAGATATCAAAACACACACTGGGAAGGACGCCAAACTCAGAGAGGAACAATAAACTAGAGATATTTCCACGCTGTTTCCAGCACTTGCCCCTACACATGTCTGTCCTCTTATCCAGTTGTCACAGCTGCAGCCCATGAAGAGGATCAAGGCCCTCTCCTCCCCAGTAGACCACATTTCTCCCTTATCCTCTCCTCCCTGCGTGCCTTAGGATAGAGAGGAGTTGGGCTTGGGTCCTCCTGCCCAACTGGACTCTGCCCTTCCCCAGCCTCCTCCACAACCTCAGGAACCACACTTCCACTCCCTGTTGGCTGTTCCTCCTCTCTCTCAGAGTCAAGTCTCCACCAGGAGAATGATAATTTCTGTGAATCCAAAGCACAACACCCATAGCAGAACAATTCTGATTCTGGAATCAAGTTAGGGAATCCAGGAGCAACTTTATCCTTAATCATTAGCAATGAGGGGACATATTTCAAACTTTTATAATTTATAAAACCTGGCTAACTGGGCCAATCTTCTTTAAAATACAAAATAAACATTGTAGGCTGGCTATACCAAATTTTAATGCAGGATAGAAAATATACACAAATCTTTGGAATAATATCCCAAATAACTAGCTTAAGTTCAGAATTTTTGACAAAGACCAAGAAAACTGAAAAAAGGGGAATTGTCTGAGACAGCATTGTCTAAAATTTAAAAATTAATCATTTCCCCTTATTTTTCCACTGAATATATTGCCATTTTCTTTATGTAGAACATTGATGCCTTGATAGTTGTGAATGCTAGATTGTTTACAGTAGAAGGCAAAGGATGAGCAATGTAATCATTAAAAATATTGTTCTGAGATTTAAACATCTAAATATCTGTATTAGTTTAAATAAAAATGAACACACGAACAATAATAATTTTTTAAAAGCCTGTGGTGGAAGATGCTGTTTCATAGTGCCATTCCAGTTACTTAAGATTTCAGAAATTTGAGGATATTTGCCTGGATAATTAGAAGAGAGCAATGTTAAGCCTTTATTGATCAAAGATAAAGAATATAGTTATTTTCCGAACTAATTCCATCAGTAGACATTGCCTGATTTTCTCTATGACTGAAACTTCCTGTAGCAAACCAAAAGGATTTGTGCTTGAAATAAAATAAGTAAATTAATCTTTACTTTGGGTTTTGCTGATTAGACAAATTTGTTATAGAAATGACTTAATTATGCAAAAATAAAAGTTGAAACTAATATTTTTTCATTGCACTGAAGCTCATGCTTTCTTCTCCTTTATCCTACATTTCTCTCTCCCCCATTTCTCCATTGTTTTCATTTGCATATATTTTGATGTTTAATAAAAATTATGTGTGTAAAGTAAAGATAGATTTTTAAAAAACATTCTCCCTTAACCTATCAGAAGCACGCTAATTTTGTTTCAGATGGAAGCTTTCCAACTGTAGTTTGGATCCAGATGCTTCAAATTGGAGAATAAATCCACCAATTATAGTGGATCAAATTAGTGACGACTAATAAGTTTAATTAATTTCATCAGGTCTGCTGTAAGCGTGACCAATTCTAGGTACTCAACTGTCTCTCTTGTGCCCTGTTCCTTTTCATTTTGTTTTTATCCTTTATTCCCTTTTTCATGTGAGTTAAATAAAGCTGCTACATGAATACATGGAAATTCTAAATTTATAGTTTTCTGGTTTGCTTATGTGAGCAATTAAGGGGAATGAAATATCTTCTGTAACTCAGCACACAATGTTTTTATAATCCATCAAATGCTAACCTGGGAATTGTCCCTTATTAAAATGTGCAAATTTAACCATTATAGTATCAAGCCATTAACACAACACTCAGAAACTATATCTTAATTAAAAATATGCTTAATTATTAAATTAGTCACTATTGGTGGCAAGGAATTCTATCTAGGAAGGTGGAATAAGAATAAATCACTTAGTTTCTCCTCTGCTGCTGTTAAGTGAGACAAACTCTGCTTTATAGTAGAAAGGAAACACAGAGCAGTATTTCCAAAACAAGATTTTGGAAATCTTGTTTCCAAAGATCACTTCTCATTAAAAAGTAAAATTATTATTATTATTTTTGTTAGCAAATTATGAAGCTAGCAACCTTTCTGGCTTTGAGTAAGAAACTATATACTTCTCTGTAGTTATTTGTTACCACTACTTACCTTTATTTTTCTTTGTGCTAAGTCTTTAGTGTTTAACTCATAAATATAGATGCTGGATAAATATTGGGATTTATAATCAAAGAGAATATTCATGTGCTTACACAAAGGTGGAATTTCCAGATGTTGAATGACAATTTCCATCACTCCCTGCCCTCAGCCACACTGCGAGATAGAATTCTGATCCAATTACATTACATAATTTAGATAAACTTTCTCTGTACTGAGTAGAAATTTGACTAAATGCATACCTTAATAAAAGAGTCTACTTGCTTAGCTGTAATACTGTGTATTTTCTCAAGGTCCTGTACCTATAAAAAGAAAAAAAAAGATACAGTAAGGTATGAACCATCATTTAGACTGGGCAAAAAATATTAACTATATGATCCTCAGAACTCTTCCTACGACTCAACTGAGCCCAAAATTTCCATCGCCAATGGAGGCTTTTATTGAGTTTTGCCTCATTTTACAACTTTTTCCCCCAGAGTTGTTAAGCAAACCAGTGCAATTGTTGAGAATCATTAAGTTGCTAAGTGAATCTGGCTTTCCCCATTGACTTTGCTTGCTGGAAGCCAGCTGGGAAATTTACAAATGGTGATCACATGACCCCAGGGATACTGCAATTATCAATTCATGCCAGTTGCCAAGCATGTGAATTTTGGTCACATGATCAGGAGGATGCTGCAATCTGTAAGTGTGAAAACCTATGATAAATCATTTTTAATGCCATTATAACTTCAAACAGTAACTAAATGAATGGTTGTACAAGTAACTGAGGACTATTTGTATAGTACCACCAAAATAATCAAGCTGTGGTAGCAAAATTGTCTTTGCTTGTTGCAATGCAATATCAGTAAAAGGATATAAATTATACTAGAGGCTAACATATCTATCACCTATTTTCGGTGCAACGTTTCCATGCCCTTCATCGTCTTCAAAGGTGAGGAGGAGGAATTGGGAAGGATTACAAAATACTCAGATTTGCAAAGAAAGATTGCAAACATTTAAAAGAAATCAAGAACAATGCTATTATTATTGGGGCATAAAATACAATACCATGAGGATTTTGAGTCTGGATTGTCTACATTTTGAACAATTTACAGCAAGCTAACTATAAATAGTCCTATTGAACATCACATACTTAAGCAGATATCACTTTTATGAGTTTCACGCCCCAAACAAACAAAACTGGCACACAATGGCTGAAACACATTAATAGAATTGGATTGTTATTTAAAAAAGGTTTGGAGCTCACATGATAAAAAGTTGCTTGACTTAAGTGAGAAATTAGGGGGTCAGCAATATGTCCCAAATAAACTCTACCCTCTGAGACCACTAACCTTCTGAAAAGATCCATAATTTTCTCTCCAGCTCACAATGAGCTCTGCTTTCTTCTTGCCAATGAGGTGTAGGTCCATAAGATCCTTCACAGAACCTGAGTTCATGAGGGACAGGATTTTAATTTTGCTATGAGCCAGCTGATCTGGATGGATCTCTACCTCCCACTTGGAGGGAGCCTTGTTTTCAGAGTCAAACTCTTGAATCTGAAGAACAAATATGGAAAGAGAGTGACCAATGTGGCTGCCTTTTAAAACCAACGTCCTTTATATAGCCATTTATCAACTCCCACCTCCTATTAATATTGACCAGAATCATGGCAAAGAAATTATTGTCTTAAGTTATGAGATCTGCTCAGAGCTTTTACCGAAAAGACCGATTATCTACTGGTTCCATCAATTTGCCTACATCAGAATACACTGTGGAATCAAACACAGGACCTCAAAACCGAGAATCAAGGCTCACGAAGTTATTGTTGATTCAGTCTGTGCTGGAATAATTCCCTCCAGAAAATAATGGGAGAGTTTGGGAAACACCTGATAAAAGGACTCCCACAGACAAAAGGATGCATTTATACATCTCAGGAAAGGAGAAAATAGTTAATGTGCGTAGGTAAATTATGCATATCTATTAGCTATTCAGGGGTAAGAGATGATGTAAACATAAATATTCATAATTAGCAAGCCTCAAGTTACCTCCCCACCTATCCACTGTAACTACCCTCAAGAGTTACTGTCTTAATAAAAAGAAACATATTAGTTATGTTCATGTAGCAGTTTTGATAAATTATACTGCAAGATTTCAAGTTGTGCCCAACTAGGACAGTTTCCATCTTGCGAATATGCTCCCATTCTTCCCAAACTGTCCTTTCCTCACAACTGTTAGGTATCTGTTGACCTTCAATGATAAACAGATAATCAGAGTTGGAAGGGACCTTGTAAGTCATCTAGTCCAACCCCCGCCCCAAAAGCGGGAGACCCTACACCATTTCTGACAAATGGCAGTCCAATCTCATCTTGAAGGTCTCAAGTGATGGCACTCCCACAACTTCCGAGGTCAAGCTGTTCCATGGGTTGATTGTTTTCACTGTTAGAAAGTTTCTCCTTATTTCCAGGTTGAATCTCTCCTTGTCCAGTTTCCATTCATTATTCCTTGTCTGCCTTCAGGTGGTTTAGAAAAAAAGCTCCTCTCTGTGGCAGCCCCTCAAATATTGGAAGCCTGCTATCATGTCTCCCCTGATCCTTCTCTTCACTAGACCAGCCAAGCCCAGTTCCTGCAACTGTTCATCGTATGTTTTAGCCTCCAGTCCCCCTAATCATCCTGGTTGCTCTTTGTACTTTTTCTAGAGTCTCAACATTTTTTTTAAAATGTGGTGACTAAAACTGGATGCAGTAGTCTAGGTGTGCTCTTACTAAGGCTTTATAGACTGGTATTAGTACATCACTTGATCACTTAGCAAGAAAACCATATAGACTGGGCGAAACCAGGCTCAATAGCAGTAATTGTGAGAGGGATCTGGGAGACTTAATGGACAACCAGCTAAATATGAGCCAGCAGTGTGCAGCAGCTGTCAAAAAGGCTAATGCAATCTTAAGTTGCATTTGGTTTTTCTTGCCTAAATGTAGAACCTTATTTTTTTCACCATTGAATTTCATTTTGTTAGATAGCACCCAATGCTAATGTCTGTCAAGATCATTCTGTATCTCTCAACTTTCTTCTGGAGTGTTGGCTGTTCCTGCCAGCTTGGTGTTGTCTGCAAATTTGATGAGTTCCTCATCTATGGAGAACATAGGCTTCCAACTGACAGGATGAAATATCTTCCCAGGAGATACCTCTGTTTTGGTATTTTTATAAATTATCTCAAAAAGTGTGATACGTAAGGCAAATTGGCTGGAAAAAAATCTGCTACTCTTCCTGTTCTTCACCAAAATCCAGCCAAACCTATTTACCCACCTTCTTCTTTCGGCCTCTAGTCTTCTGTTTCTTAATAACGCTCTCCTCTTCTTCCTGACTCTTAATAGGTGTCTGCACTAGAGAAGAAAAGAAAACAAATTAGGACTTTGCAACACAGGAAAAAAGGAAGGCCTGACTTCAAAAACCTTTCCAACCTTCTCACCTTGTTGGAGGGGCAATACTGTGGCCTGTTTTCGGGGGTTTGCAGCTTGAAGAAAAAGTGCACCTTTGTTCTTCAGCGTCTGGGCTTCCATTTCTGTCTGCTTTTCTTTAACTCTCTAGAAGAAGCAGGGGCAAAATAAGTGTTAATTTAAGTGGGGAAAGGGAAAAAAGCTTTTGTGGAAAAAAAAAGTATTGGACTAATAGTTCAGCCATGATCTTACAGCAGTCAATCATCACCTCTATTGTTATGAACCTCTCTCCTTTCAACCCACAAGTGACAGAATTTATTTAATAGCATCTGCCATGTTCTCCTTGGGGTTACCTGCTCTATCAACAGTAAATACCTGCCTTTTATATTTCTGTCTTTACCATTCCATTAAAATGGAACTGGGCCCATACATCTCTGGTTCATTGGCCTCCATTTTGCCCTTTCTCCAAGTCTACGGTCTTACCAAACTTTTGCTTTTAAGCAGGGTTGGGACCCGACAGAGTTCGGTAATTTATGATGTGCTTCCCTGCATTCTGTGGTCATCAGCATGCTGCGTGCAGAGAAGCAGCCTTTCAAAAAGCCCTTTTTTCCTGCTTTTTTAACTGCAGCTGTGCCTTGCACGGCAGCTGAAGTTGAAAAAAATCAGGAAATAAAGGTCAGGTGCTCTTCAGAGCTATCAGTTCTACAGAGGTGGACAGAACTGGTAGAAACCCTCCCCTGATTTTAAGTGTTTCTCTCCTTTATTGCTTACTGTGAACATGAAGAGCACCATGTGGTTTCTTCAGAAAAAGTATGGTGTGAATGGGACAGATCAACACAGCAGAAATCAGAATATTCAGTGTTAAGTTTTTTACCACTTTGAAGTCCAACATCTGCCATTCCTACAACACTGAATAATTTGGGAAGGAATTCTGGTCTCATAACTTCCAAGAAAGAAGAACTTCTACTATAACGGGAGAGACACTGCAACAAACACTCTGTTCAGGATCAGAACAGAGCAAATATTTACATAATTCTACTCTTTAAGAAGTAGCTCATTGGTCAAGACTAATGGGAGATTCAATCTTGTCTGGAGCATGGGTTGCTAACCTTTTCGTTCTCAAGAACCATCAAATTAATAATTTTAAATTCCAGGGACCAATCGGCTCTGTGGGCATGGCCTAATTTGTGGGTGTGGCCTGGCCATGTGACTGCCTTATATGTAAATATAATAAATATTTATGTAAATACTGAATTTTATAAAAAAGAGCAACTTTTACCCAAAATCAGGCAAAGCCAGCAGACAGATTGAGTTGGTCACAGAATCATTCAGAGATCTATTTATCTGCCATCGGCTACCTGAGTATGTCACATAAAATTTGCTTGCCGTGAGTCTGCACTGAACCTTCAGTCCTAAGGGAGGTTTGGTTGTGCTTAAAAGCAGAGCTGAAGATCTAAAGACTAGCTACAAAGCAAGAAATCCAACCATTTCCTTCTTCCTAGCTAATCTAAATCTTGGCACAGAACAGATGATGGTCGAAAAAAAAAAAAAAGGGAAACATAGCAATTTAGCAGGCCGGGTAAGGAGTGAGTGGGCGGGGAAGGTTTCCACGGGCCATGTGGACTGTGCAGTCTTGTGTTCCTGCATAGCCTCAATTAATTGCTTTGAGGGGTGCTCTGGGGCCCACCCAAAATTTTCTCCCGGCCCACCAGTTGGCGACCGCTGGTCTAGAGGTATCACTGATTTAAGGCTAGCAAGATATAGATGACTGGATGGGTGAGGAAGGTAATATAATAACAAAAACAAAAACAAGGAGTCTCTGTGACGCAGTGGTTAGAGTGCAGAACTGCAAGCTACTTCTGCAGCCAGCTACCTACAGTTGGCGGTTCAAATCCCACCAGGATCAAGGTTGACTCAGCCTTCCATCCTTCCAAGGTGGATGAAATGAGGACCCAAATTCTTGGGGACAAGAGGCTGACTCTGTAAACTGCTTAGAGAGGGCTGTAAAGCACTCTGAAGTGGTCTATATAAGTCTAAGTGCTTGTCAGCCTTCAAGATGGAAGATACATCTGAACTATTGGGGGTGGGAACACTTCCATCACTTTGTATATATGATTCACGCGCCTAATTTCTCAGATTCAGAATTCTATGGTTGCTACCACTTCATTTTCAGTAAAAGATATCTTTTCTCTAACTTAAACAGTCTTAAGTATTTCTTTCTTGAATTTTGAATGGAGCACCATTTGACAGTGCTATTGCTATAATATATTCTGCTAGGCTGTTGGAACCAATACATTTACATTCTATCTTTCTCAGAGGAAAGTCTTTGTAGCTAACTTCCTTTGTAGCTGGCAAAAAGAAGTGATGACAAAAGAGAAAAAAGAGTAATTATCAGACAAAATGCTTAGGGTTTCATATTTTTCCATCAAATGAATCAATTTGTGATTGGCATATAAGCTTTGAAGACAATACACATTTCTTTTAAAAACTTCAACTCAGCAGAGGTATTCCTATCTGTATAAAACAGGAAATAAGTGCCTCAGTTTAAAGGCTATGTTAAGCTCTGCTCAATTTTCAGCATGGATGAATTTTATTTAAAAAAATAAAGCCCAGCATTCTTCTAAAAAACCGACTGGGTTAATGAGGGCCAGTTTTTTAATCAACCGAAACACTTTTAACTAATTAATCTGAGAATCCAACTACATGTTGCATTCCTATTATCGTACTTTGGTACTCATTAATTGGTGCCAGGAGTATAAAAAATGAATTGAGTATCAAAAATGATAAGCACCAAACAATTTTTTCCAGTAAGGAATAATGTAGTGAGTCATACCGATAAGTTCTAGCTTGTGCGTTGAGTACTAAATTCAATGAGTTTCAAAGCAGTTGAGTACCAAGGTACCATTTTACTTATTTACATCAAAAAAGAGCAAGAGAAGCACAACAGACAGACCTTCAGCTCACGGCGTGTCTCATCCAGGAGTTTTAGAACATTCAGGCGTTCCCTGCGTGGCGTGTTAAGCAGAGGTAATGTGGAGCTCCCAGCCTTTTCTTTCTCTAGGGCCTCTAATCGTAGCAGTCGTTCAGCCAAAGTGGGGTCAAGATTCTCAAGAGGCAGCAAAGAACTGGTAAAGAACAAGACTCTCAAGAGACAGCAAAAACTGGTAAAGAACATGTCAGATTCTGTCTCACTCTTCCAATACATCAGACAGAACAACAATCCCTCCTTAGTTCAGCATTTGGGAGGTGGCTTGACTCTGTGGCATGAAAGAACCGGACTGCACCAAAAACCTGGTGACTCACCTGAGTGGCTTCTCTTCAGATGGTCCTGGCTGAACTTGTAGGCAAGGTCTCTTGGCCTCTGGGTCTGCATCACTGAAGCCAGGACAAGGCCTCTTGCCATCTGTGGAAGAAGAGGATTAGCTGACTTTGCCCAGCAGTCATGGTTTACGGATAGTTCTCAACTTACCATTCATTTAATGGGTGTTTAAAGTTACAATGGCACCAAAAAAGTGATATGATTTTTTTTACATGACTGTTGCAGTATCCCGTAATCAAAATTTGGACTCTTGGCAATTGGTTCATATTTATGATGGTTGCAGTATGAGATTGTCTTTTGCGACCTTCTGGCAAGCAACGTCAATGGGGAAACCAGACTGATTTAACATCTTTTGTTACTAACTTAACAATTGAAGTTATTCATTTAAGAAGTGTGGCAGGAAAGATTATAAAATGCGGCAAAAACTCACTTAAGAACTCTCTTGCTTAGCAACAGAAATTTTGGGCTCAACAGTGTATTCAAGTCAATTCAGATCCTGCCGTTGCTTGACAGGCTGATCCATAAAACTAATCACACTTAGGCTTGCTTTGTACAATTCTGTAGGCAAAAACTAGCTGGCTTGTTTGTGACTCAGTGCACTGTCAGAACATAGCTATTTATCTGATATAAAAATAAAATTATCAAAACTTGTCTCTTCCCTTCAGTCTTAGCATTAACATTCTAGAGCAGGTCCTCCAAAACCTGGCAACTTTTAAGACTTGTGAACTTCAATTCCCAGAATTCTGGGAGTTGAGTCCACAAGTCTTAAAGTTGCCAAGGTTGGAGACCTCTGTTCTAGAGAAGCAATTCCGACAGAGAAATGCTACTCTAGAGTGTTAATGCTAAGACTAAAGAAAGATTCCCCCCTCCCCAAAATGGAAGGTAAAATGAAGTCAGCCCTCCTCCCCTTTCATGAACTCACCTGAGAGAGATCTTCCTGTTTCTGCTTGGTTGCTCAGAGTTTCAGTTTCCCCAGGCTTTGCTGGTTTCCTACTACCTATATAAGGTTTAGATTTGATTAACTTTTTTTTGGTCCCTGAACCTTTTGAAACATTTTCTTCTTTATTACATCCATTAGGAGCTTGTGTAAAATCAACTGTTTTTCAAACTTAGCAACTTCAAGATATGTGGACTTCAGCTCCCAGAATTCTCCAGCCAGCAGGGCTGGTCTAGATCCTGGGAAATATGTTCTAGAATATAGGTGCCACGATGAAGTGGTCTGGTTCTACACCACCATCACTTTGTTAGCTTTTCTGGGTAGAGCAATTAACACAAATATATTCTCATTTAATTTAATTATGAAAAGTTCCAGTGCAGAAGGTCATAAAGCAGCCTTTGGTGCTTTCAGAAATGTCAAACTTCAAGAATTCCCAACACTTTTTCCCAAAGCCCAGATCTCATAATTTCTGACTTACCAGTTTGTAGTAGGGCTTTCTGGGTGAAAGGTTTATTCACAATTTGTTTGGACTTTGCAGCAAAGTTGAGGCTTGTGAGTGTGTCAAAATAATACTTCTTCTCTGGAGCAATGTTTGCAATAATCAAGCTGTGGGCACTGCCTCCCAGAGAGTCCTAGAGGAAAGGGAGATTCCAGGGGAAAGGTCAGTCCCTGATGCCAACTCCTTCCCACCCCAAGGAAGAAAAAAAAAAAAAAAGAACCCCTATTACCTGCAGCAGACGGGTCAGCTTGCTGTCTCTATAGGGAACCCGAGGCAAACCCTGATTAAGGGCATCAACCACCTTGCTGAGCACAAAGAGGGAGCTATTGATGGCTCCACTCTCTTTCAGGCGTAGGCCTTTGTTGCCTGTGCGCCGATTGTCCTCGGAGCCTGCTAAGTCGATGAGGCAAAGCTTTGCTGTCTGGTGAGAATATGTGAGCCAGTTCTGAATCTGGTTCACTAGAACCAGCAATACAGTATGACTGCGGCTGGAGCGCTGGTTCAACTGAGTCGACGCCACTGTTCGCTTTCTGCTCGCGGGCAGAAAATGTCTTTCAAAGTCTGCAAAATTAGTGATCTCTTTCTGGGTCAGGTCTGGTACCAGGATGTTGTGGTTACGATCCTCTCGGATAGGCAGGTCTCGGAGGGAGGGCTGAAGAAGGTCCAAAACCTGAGGAATGGAGGAAAAATGGATGGTGGATGTGGAATTTCAACTCCCGCTTCCCAACTGCTTGTTCCTCTCCCCTCTCCCCCCACATAAACTGATGCATCCCAGCAAGAACATTTTTCCCAAGGTAAGCAATCTAGGCACTGGCTTTTCAGTTGTTTAAAATACTTTTTAAATCTCATGTCTTAAATGGCAGGATCTTCAATCAATACTACATTGGTTTCTTTTTTCCCTCTTAAGACACTCATTTCAGTCCTCGATCAAATGGGCTTTTCAGGTATAAGAGGCTTTTTCCCCTTAACACTGTTAGATTTCTGTTGTTGCCATGAGAACTGCCATCCAGCACTAACATTAGAGCTGGACTGATGATAGCTGGAACCCAGCAAAATCTTGAGAACTACGCATTCTTACGCCTTCTTCTCTTCAGTCTTTTCTTCATATGTGTCAGGTGCAAGAAATCAGGGGCCAAGAGAGAATTCAAAAGTACTGAGATTATTTCCTGCTACCTATTCACAGGAGTCTGATCTAGTAAGTCAGGACAAATTGGTGCCAGATAACAGATTTCAAGAGGGAGCTGGTCTCAGATCTCTTATGGAGTGTAGTGACTCTAAACTGATGTGTTTGATGCTCTCAGGTTCAGCCAACCCTGTCATCTCCTACATATGTCCTCTGTTGTTCTTATCCTTTCACCTCCTTCACTCTCTGGAGCCATTAGCTTTCTTTTGCCTTCCTCTAGTCTAATCCTTAAGCTTCTGGGTTTTTTTCCCTCTCTCCTTTACAAGTGCTCCCTTGCTACCTGCTCCTTCCAAATAGTCATGCCTCAGTTCTCTATCAATCTTGGGAACTGAAATAATTCCAGCCAGGGACAGTATAGAACAGTGATGGCTAACCTTTTTGTCATCGCGTGCTGAAAGTGCACATGTGCAACAGCACATATGCGTGCCTGCACCCATAATGCAATGTGTATGCGACCCCGGTCCTGCTCACCCTGCCCCCGTGCATGTGTGCAGGATTTCCCCGTGCTTCCCCCTGTGTGGCAGATACCCAAAAATCAGCTGGTGGGAGGCGCATGCTCATTGGAATTGAACTGGGTGACAGCTTGCATGCCCACAGATGGCTCTATGTGCCACTATAGAATATTGCGGGGCATCAGAGCATAGACATCTCTGGGGGAACCCTGGAATAGTGGGAGTATGATGATTCCTCCACGTCTTCCTCAGCGGCCTCGGAGAGAATGAGAGCATTCCTGACATGTCCAGTATCGCTGACCCTGAACTGCAGCTCACAGGCCAATGTGGAGGGGAGGAGCTACCAGCCTTGGTGGATACTAGAGCAGGAGTCTCCAACCTTGGGAACTTTAAGTCTGGAGGACTTCAATTTCCAAAATTCTCCAGCCAGCTTTGCTGGGAAGTGAAGTTCTCCAGACTTAAAGTTGAGCAAGGTTGGAGACCCCTGTACTAGAATATGAGGGCAGAGAGGTGAGGTCTGCCAGATGGATGGGGAAAAGGCCCTACGCCTCTTAATGGGTTGCACTTGGAGGGGCTATTTAGCACTACAGATGGAGGAAGCCATTGCTGGAAGCAATGTGTATGAATCATGGCCAGATGGTTTTTTGTGTTTCTGGAACTCTGCAGCTCGTGGATTTAGGGTTATTCAGTTGTGGAGAGCGTTTGTGTTTGGAGCAGCCAGTTATCTGTCAGGTGGATTAATTGGCCATTGCCTGGAACATTAGTCTGGGACTTGTTCAAAATAGATTTATTGAAAACGACCTCCTGAACTCCTGGTTTATAATAACATTGTAGTCTCCATGGCTCTCAATGTGCTAAATAAATAAATATGCCAATATGCTAAATAAATAAATATTTATTCCTAAGTTTACTTCTTGGGGGAGAGAGGGATAGCAAAGTTACCCGAAAAGAATAGAAATGCAAGGAACACCAGAAATTGTGTCTGAATGCCTAACTCCACTCCGTCTATACTCTGACTCCCCCTGCCGCTTACTTCAGTTCCCCCCATATGTTCAAATAGCCTTGACTGAAAGTAGAAAAAGATTGTCCAATGCTTCCTATACCAATCAATAAACAAGAAGTAGTGTTTATATTCAACACATTTTTCCATTAAAAGGAGTGATAAATCCCAAGTGCTGCATGAAAAGGAATGAAAGCCTACATTGTACCCATCAACAGAATCTCTGGCTACAATCAGTTGGCCATGCTTTCTCCATCAGATCTGGCTTCTTATTCCCATAATTTAAACCCACCTCTCCCCCAGAAAAAATCCCACCATTCTTACTGGGCTCAATTTCCCCTTTGTACAATTGTGTAAATCACACATTTTTACCTTTTCTTGATAGATTTCCAGATAGGACATAGAGACGGAGTATTTGCATTTATCTTCTGAAGCATCTCTCGTCATCTGCAAGACATCTCGAACAGCTCGAGGGATCACTCCTGGGTGATCTGGATTTCCTAGCATGGTATGTGTCTTGCCTATGATTTGGCAGGAGACAAGATGAGAACAATATAGCATTATCTACTTTTAGTCCAGTTCTTTCCCCCAGATGATCCTAACGGCTGTGGGTTCATTTGGTTTCTTTGTAGCACTGCCTTATATTCACCTGCTCCAGTTGGTCCATAAGCCAATATGCTAGCATTTTGCCCCTTTAGTAGATGGTGTAAGAGAGGCTGAACTGACCCCATGTAGACATCTTGTTGGGTGGCTGCCTCACCATAAAACGCATCAAACCTAGTGAAGAATGTATGAATGTGAAAGGAAGGCAGGACAGAGGCTTACTGGCTTCTCTGAATTTTTTTCTTTAGCAGTCTTGAAAAATGGACACTTTCTTATTTATACCCTGCCTTTATTATTATTTTTTAATAACTTGAGGCAGTGAACATATTCCTTAAATGTGGACACTTTCTCCCTTCTATTTTCCCCACAACAATCCTGGGAGATGGGTTGAGCTGAGAGAATGGGCCAAAGTCATCCAACCTGATCTCATTTCTAAGGCAGAACTAGAATTCAGCGTCTCCGGGTATCTTAACCACTAGCTCAGACTAACTTTTGTCCATACAACACATCCCATTAGTTCATTCCCGTAATACATGCATGCAAACAGGCTAATCATAAAAAGTAGCATGACCCAGAAGAAAAAGCATCTGTCATGTAGCATAGTTCAATCCTGTGGAAAATTAGGCACCCTAAGAGTCCCTACCCAGCTTACCTATATTTCATAGTCTCCATCTCATTTCTCCAGTTGAGAATTTCCAAGGAGTGGGAGTCCACACCTCGTACACATGGAGCTTCCTGACCTTGTCCAGTTCCCACTGCTGGACGTAGCCGTACACAAACCTGTACTTGCTCTGAGGCATTATCAGAGTGGTGGAAGTCAGCCCGGCTTAATCGCTGATTAGTTGTCATGATTATCTATTGGGGAAGGGGGGAGAGATACAGAATGCAACAAATATATTAGTCAATGTATATGCTACAATATGGGAGGACTAACAAAAGACAATGGCCTCTTTTTTTAAAAAAAGGGTTAATACATGGCTTATAGTCACACATTCACAGCCCTGGAAAACTGCCATGCTCAAATCACCTTGAACTCAACACTGAGGCAATACTGGTTTCTTTAATACAGTGGCCCTCAACCTTTTGGGCACCAAGGATTGGTTTTCTGTGGAGAGGTTTTTCCATGGACCAGAAGGGGCATAATTTCACATGCTGCCTGCATCCCATGGATGGGGCTTCACTTGTTTGCGCAGCCTGGTGTCAGGCATGCCATGGCCCACTGCCACTCCACGGAATCCCTGCTTTAGAATACACGGAAACCCAATGAATTTAAAATAACAGCAAACTTTATTGGTTACAATTGTTATAAAAGATCCCCAATAAAAACAGGAGACAACAATACAATAAAATAATTCTTACTTTTAGAATCAGAGGTTTATTTCATGAGCCATTTGGAACTGTTGGAAGAAATATCCTTCTGGGTTCAGTTCCAAGACACTGGAAACATGGAGGCTGTTTGGAAGGTGGTTTAATGGTGGACAGCAGGACCACATGGCTTGAAGCTCCAGAGTGAAAAGGAAGAATGATCACATGTTTCAGGGTGAAGGAAGAGATCAAGAAAGGACTGATATGCTGAGAGTGCCTGGGTTTTGTAACCTTTGTTGGGATTTGAATTGAAGCTTGTTTCTAATTGGTTGTCAGACTCCCATGGGGCCATGCAGGGGCAACTCTGTAAGCTGCCCTGAGTTCCAGGCTTGGTTGAGCCTTGCTGGATGATCCACTGAAAGGGCTTTGGGCAATTGCTATAGTTTTATCTGGAGATCTTTGTTATGTAAAGTATTCTGGCCCAGGCCTTAATGGCCCACCCATTAACAAAGGTGGGGGTGAGTTTCTGCTTCTGAGGTGAGTTTCTGCTTCTGAGTTTCTACTCTTTTTAGAGGAAATATTCTGCCTTTTTAATATTTCCTGGGCTATTTCAGTTTTCTAGGAGAGGGGTGGGTGCTAACTCCCTACAGAACATGAATAGCTTACATATCAATACAGTCTTACAGCATTACTTAAATCAATAACTCATTGCAAAGAGATCCAGAGACAGCAGCTATGTCCAGCAAGGAATAGCTATCAGTGGACATGATTTGAGACCCATCTTTTTATACCTTTCTTCTGATAGCCCCTCAGTAAATAGAATTTTACTGGAGTTACTTCCTTGTTCCCTCATACTGATCTCAGTTAACACATACTTGCATGTGAAATCTACTATCTGCTACTTTCAGTTCCTTATTTCCCAGCGTCCAGGATATTCTTAGTCCATAGCTCCTGAAACTGATTACTTTGTAGATACAGGTTGCAAAATAGCACTAGCACAGAAGATTACAAATATGCTTCTGAAATCATTTTAGCCAGCACTTTAATATATCATTTCATTTTGGGCCTCTAATTAATCTGAGGCCTACATGATTGAAGCAGGCCCAAGGCCCAGTCCTCCTCCTCTCACACAATATATGTCTATTTGCTCTTTCATATAAGTACACACTCATTAATCCACTCTTACTCACATGCCCAACTAAGCTGGCAGGCATGAGCCAAAGGGATAGAAGCTGCCAACTCTGGGTCCAAAGACAATTCCAAGAGTGGGCAGACTTCAGGACTGCTTTTATCTCCCAAAGTCCTTGCTTTGTATTTCTGGAACTTGGGGAAAGGTTTCCCATGTGCTTAGGCTGAATTTTTGTCTGATTCTGGTGATTTTTCCCTTTGTTTCCATAACAACTTAGTTCCTTCTTAACTACTCGATCTGAGGGAGCTTTTCCTAACTTTTGTCCCACTGTTTACTTACCATCATAATAATCATCATTAGGTATGGCAACTTTAGTCTATTTTAGTTTGGTTTACTTTCTTGTCATTGCACCTCATACAACAAAATCAAACACCATCTTCAGTGCACATCATGACCATGAGCATGAAAATAAACACAAACACACATCCTTCACACACTGAACGGGAAACCCCTGACACCACACCAACACTGCATTATACACAGTAGAATTCAAAAGAGCTACTGCCCTGGGATAGAAGCTGTTTTTCAGCCTATTTGTCCTTGTTTTTATTATTCTGTACTGTCTGCCAGATGGTAATAGTTCAAAAAAAAAGGGGCTCCCAGGATGAAATGGATCTTTGAGAATGTTTTGAACTTTCTTAAGGCAGCAGGAGCTATGAACTCTTCCAAAGAGGGGAGAGGGCAGCCAATAATCTTCTGGGCAACGACGTTTACTCTCTGGAGTGCTTTTCTATCTGCCATTGTGCAATTGGCAAACCATACAGAGGTGCAGCATGTTAAAATGCTCTCTATGGTGCAGTGGTAGAAGGTCACCAGCCGTTTGTCACTCAGTTGTTGTTTTCTGAGAAGTCTCAAGTAGTATAATCTCTGCTGGGCCTTTTTGAGCAGGGCTGCAATGTGGGCACCCTAGGTCAGGTACTCTTTTATGGTAACATCCAGAAATTTAAAACTGGCCACTTGCTCCACTCTGTCTCCATTGATAAGCAAGGGCTGGGTGTCTAGTCTGTTTCTTCTATAATCCACTATAAGCTCCTTGGTGGTGTTGAGGACCAAGTTGTCTCCATACCACGAAAGCAACTGGTCCACCTCAATATTACAAAACCATAAACAGATTTTAAAGGTTAGCCTTGTCTTCCAAAAGCAACTGAAATTATTCTTATTTATCTTGACATTTATTGGACAATTCTATCAAAACTGGAGTGCCTTTTCACTTTCCTGTTGTTTCCTTGGGGGAAAAATAGTGTTTATCATGTTTTATTGTGATTTTAAGGCATCCCTCCCCCATAACAACTTTAAAGTAGGAATCACAGAAATAAAATTCCATTATTCATGGGTATTAACCTATTCAGAATATAACATCAATACTAAAGTGTTTTATTAGTTTGGTCGAAAAAACACATCTTTTTCAAATAATTAATTGAAATTGTTATTGAACTTAACAATCATACATTTCCATAGAAGCATCCTGTTATGGGTAGGGGTATTATAAGTAATGGAGAAAAAGGAAACATGCATTTAGAAAAAAATCGACTGGCGATCAATCTTTCATCAAGCTGCTTAATGGAATTTAAGGAACTGCCTTCATTTTGGACGCAAAAATCCCTCTGATGTCGGACCGAAGCCCTATTTTGCAAGCACACTTTTGATGGGACTTGGATTTCTTTCTAAGCATCTATAATGCTTCCAAATACCAGTTTCAAAAAAATTAAGTATCCCATCCATACATTGCACTCACCTTTATCAAGCCGGTGCACAAGTCGGATCCTGATCTTCGTTTGCATTTGGCGCGAACGGGAAGCAGACCAATGGGAGAAAAGAAAGAAAACAAGCGGTTGCCTTCTGCGCGTGCGTATCGCTCATTCGAATGCGCCGAGCTCTAGAACAATGGGAAAGGATGTGGGGAGAAAGAGAACAGAAATTTGCGCATGCGCACTGGAAGAAAAGAACGTTTGAAGATTTAAATTCGGAACGGAAGTACTACGTAGGGCGTGGGAGGCACGTCACGTAAACTCATTTTTAATAAACACCTATTTGACATTGAACGAATTCTCAACAGATCTCTAGGACTCTTTTTGTATTGCGAAACCTTAGATAGCTTATCTTCTCTTTGAATGTTATTTTTGCACAGCAATGTTAAAGAGTTGCAACCGCGCCGCCTTCCACTTTTCCTTATATATTTTTAAATGTCCAGGCTTTATTTTTTTAGTCACTCGTAATAGTTTTTAAATCTCTAATTTTGTATGAAAACATAGGAAAGTAAATAACACTTGAAATTTAAAAAATGGTTGTTAGGGAGACCGGATATAATCCGAATTTTACAGGAGGGATAGCGCATGCGCGATACACCACCCGCGCGTTCCAGCCTTTCTATCTGACGCTCAGGGGGCGGGATTAGATTCGTCGCCCGAAGCTGCGATCGATTGTGCTGACCTCGATTTTTACAGTCTCGCTAGAGGGGAAAGCGGGGAGGGGGGAAGAGCGTTCGCGAGCTCCGGTGCGTGGAGTCGCCGACACCTTTTGTCTGCTTGGGGCTGCCCCTTGGAACTGGGGCCCGAGTGCCTCTGAGCATGCACAAAGTGCTGTTTCTCAAAAAGACTTTCGCTTGGCGAAGCTCGCCGTTCTTTTATTGGCCTAAGATTTAAATCCGAGGCATCTGATTTTTGCAAAGCAGTGAAAGACTTTGGTCCCGTGAATATCTCATGTGCAACCCTGGATTTGAACGCAGGACTGCAGCTTAAGGCTGCGCTTAACTCCTGTACCGAAATCCAAAACTTCTTTCCCACCGTTAACATTTGGAGATTTGGGGTAGGTTTTTAGAAAAAAAACATGGCTCTAGACTAGAGTCTATTTTTGTTTTTTCTTTTTCTTGGGAAGATATAAATGTGGCTTAGTATGACGCTAATGTGAAAACCTGTTTAGTTTTGGATGCTGGTTATTGGTTCACTTCCATTAAGTTATAACCATGAGAAAATACAGGTAGTCCATGACGTATGACCACAATTGAGTCCAAAAATTTTTGTAGACAAAGTGAAGTAAATTTTATCTCACTTTACGACCTTTCTTGCCACAATTGTTAAGTGATTTACTGAGTTGTTAACTTAGGGACATGGTTGTTCAATGAATTTGGCTTCCCCATTGACTTTGCTTGTCAGAAGGTTGCAAAAGGTAACCTTCACATAACCCTGGGACACGGCAACTGTCATAAACAGGAGTCAATTGCCCAGCATCTGAGTTTTGATCAGGGAGGCTGCAAGTCTGAAAAATAGTCGTAAGTCACTTTTTTGGGTACCATTGTAGCTCTGAATGGTCACTAAATGTAAGTTGAGGGCTACCTTTATTTGTACAGAGTTTTCAAACATATTTTGTATATGTATTCTAGCTATTGATTAGATTTTTATCCTGCCTTTATTGTTTTATAAGAAACTCAAAGTGGTGAACATACCTAATACAACAGGTTTCCCTACAACAAACCTGTGAGGTTTTAACAGATTAATAGAGTTGGAAAGGACCTTGTAGGTCTTCTCGTGCATAAGCGCACCAATGTGCCTACTGTCCCTGTCCTATTGTTTATTTTTGTTATATGTATCCATATATTCATAACTATGTTTATACTTATACCTATTATCTTGTAAGCAATTGACAAACCAAATAAAGTAAATAAATAAATAAATAAAATCCCCCATCCAAGCAGGAGTCCTGGCCTAAACCATTCCTGACAGATGGCAGTCCAGTCTCTTCTTGAAAGCTTTCAGTGATGAGGCTCCCACAACTTCAAAGCACAAACTGTTCTATTGGTTGATTGCTCTCACTGTCAGAAAATTTATCCTTATTTCCAGGGTTGAATCTCTCCTTGTTCAGTTTCCATCCATTATTCCTTATCTGGCCTTCAGCTGCCTTGGAAAATAGCTTAACCCCTTCCTCTCTGTGGCAGCCCCTCAAATATTCAAACACTGCTACCATGTCTCCCCTGGTCTGCTCTTCACTAGACTAGCCATGCCCAGTTCCTGCAACTGTTCATCATATGTTTTAGTCTCCAGTCCCCTAATCATCTTGGTTGCTCTTTGCGCTCTTTCTAGAGTCTCAAAATGTTTTTATAGTATTTTTATAGGCAGGACTAGAACTCAAGTTCTCCTGTTTCTAGCATGGTACCTGAACCACTTCACCAAACCTGGCAAAATTGGTACATCAACTCCAGTGAGTTGTTATATTAGTATTGCCTATGATTAAAAATAAGAAACCTAAAGTGAACAGATCCTGGTTTGAGTTCCAATGAATTAATGGTTCATACATCTGCTTTATATCTCTCCATACAGTCTTCTTCAAATCTCGGGTAAGAGATTAATTTTGGAATAATCAGACAATATATACTAATTTGACAGAAACCACCTGAACATAAAGATGTTCAAAAGACCTGTATAAATTAAGGATTGTGATGTTTGTCCCTGCCAGTATACTGGCTCTTTCGCAACTGAATGGCCAAGATTGGATTTTCATCTGCATTTGTAATACTTTTACATGCTTTTTGTGATATATATACATTTCTAAATTACTATAGGCTTTCGTCATGACTTCCACCTCTGGAAAAATCATTGGAATCAAAACCAATGATTGTATATAAACCAACTTTATATACTGCTTTTAATTCCCCTGGTGGAAAGAAAGGCCTTTTAAAAAACCTTCTTGCCCATTCTTGCAATATCTTGGAGGCATAATCACATGATTAAAACCTAACCAAAGTAAGTATATTTTGCAGGAGAAGTTGCTTTTTTATGTAGTTAATTCCAAAATCTTACAGCAAAAGTCAATATTCCAAAATACCTGGGTCCTTAAACCCATTTCTAATTTTTTGATTAAAATCATATTAAGCTTATTGCTGTTTATTTCAAACTTTTATGTTCTTAAGCTTGTAATTAATTTGTTCAGAGCTGAAAATAAACCCATCCGATGAAGACTTTTGAAATCTTATCATTTCAAAGATCTTTCTAATATCTTCTGAATAGTTAGCAGGCAATTTCTGAAAGTCATTAGAAAGTGAGATTTGCAAACTTAGTGTCCTTTAAAAGGCTTTGCCATGGTTGTGAACAAGATGATTAATTCTTTTGTCTCCCAGTACTCAAACCCATGGGAAAGTGCTGTCCTGCTGTCTCTTCATGAAGAGCAATTGTCCACAGCATATGTGTGTGATCTCTTGTCCTTTCCTTATCCAGAGCAGTTCCAAGGAATGGGTCTACTTATTGGTTCCTTGGGCTTTGCCATAGTCATTGGTGTTCCTTTCACAGAGCTGTCTTCAGTTCACCATACTTTTCCTGGAAGCTCTTTTCTTTTGCTATTTTGATAGACGATCCATTAGTGCATAAATCTATTTGGGATTTGTAGATGATAACAAAAATCTGGTTATTGTGAATCAGAACTTAATATGTTGGGCTTATTGGTTGGAAAGCCGGCAGCTCAGGGTTTGAGTCCCAAGCACCAAGCGACAGGGTGAGTTCCCATCCTTACCTCAGCTCCTGCCAACCTAGCAGTTTGAAAGCATGCAAATGTGAGTAGATAAATAGGTACCACTTTGATGGGAAGGTAACAGTGCTTTGTGACTGGTGGCCACATAACCGTGGAAATTTCTTTGACAGTGCTGGCTCAATGGCCTTGAAATGGAGATGAGTACCACCCCCTATAATTGGCAACGACTAGTGGAGTAAAATCCACAGGGACTCCTTTACTTTACTTTTTCAGTAACCCAACATTATTTTCTGCCTTTCTTAATTTTGGGATATGCACTGGAATATTTGCAGCATTATATTTTATAATATTTAGCCAGTTATCTCAGATTCTTGACTCTCCAGAATTTGCCATCTTTGTGCTTATCCTGTGGTCTCATCTTCTCTTTATTACAGCCATGGAAGAAGCCAGCACTGTGGAAGAAGGGGAAGTGACCTCGGGAATGCAATCCTTGGCAGTAGAAGATGGGCCTGCTCCGGATTTAGCTTCTGCCACTGAGGAACAAGATGACACTTCCAGAGAAACAGAGGGGGAATTATCAGGGAAGGGGGAGGAATCTGCTGAAGAGGATTGGTGTGTCCCCTGCAGCGATGAGGAGCTGGATTCTCCAGATAACTGGATGCCTGAACCTGAGGAGATCCACCGTTTATATGAGCTCATTGCTGAGCATGGGACTCTGGAGATTCAGGCTGAAATCCTCCCTCGGCGCAATCCAACCCCAGAGCCTGACAGTGAAGATGAAGATAAATCTGATGGACAATCTGAATACCAGGAAGAAGAGGAGGAGGAGAAGTGAGGAATGGGTTTTTGTATTTGGCTTAAAAAAGGGAATCTAAGATTTGAGATTATGTTAAGGGGAGGAAACGATAGACTTGAGAATATTTCCAGGTTGATTCTTTTTTTTCTCTCTCTCTGTTTGCTTCAGGCCTCATATACCTACCGAGTTTGACTTTGATGATGAGCCTGCCTCTCCTAAAAGCTCCTTGGTTGATCGACGGAGAACTCCTGGTATGTAAGGAAGGCAATTGAGTTTCCATAAGAAGATAGAAGAGCATTTCTAGGCCAATAAATTATGGAATGGAGCATTCTGCCCCCAAACTGGCCCACCAGTTGCTAATGGGAAACCCACAAGCTGGCTGTGGGTGCAATAGGACCTTTTCTCTTGTGTTACCTATTGCAAATAGCAACAGCACTTAGACTTATATACCACTTTACAATGCTTTACATCCCTCTATAAGTGGTCTACAGAGTCAGCATATTGCCCCAACAATCTGGGTCCTCATTTTACTGACCTTAGAAGAATGGAAGGCTGTGTCAGCCTTGAGCCGGTCAGAATCGAACTGCTGGCAGACAGCAGAGTCAGCCTGCAACACTGCATTCTAACCCTGCACCATCATATTTATCATCGTATCCAAATAGGATCGACTGTTTGTTTAGCAAATCTGGAGAGGAACAATTGTTGAGGACCAATTTCACTTGCTGTATAGATCTTCAACTTACAACCATTCTTTTAGCAACCGTTTTAAGTTACAACAACACTGAAAAAAAGAGACTCATGACTGGTCATGTTCAGTGGTCATGACTAGCAGCTCTTGACAGTATAATCATTCTCCATGACTTGGTGTCTGATGCTTGTATAATGCAAAGTTGATAGTCATCCCTCCTCTGATGGTGGGTTGATTGAAGAACCACGTCCTCTTAGCTGTCCTGAATCTCCCACCATTTATTAGGTGACTCCAACTTCTAGCTCATGCAGGAGAGAAAAGGAAAGAAATTCTTCCTCCCTTGCATAATTTTTTGTACATCATACCCATTTAATCAGTTTTATTGATGCTGAAAACTCTATCGAGGACCAGTTTGGTGAGTGGTTAAGGCAGCAGAACAGAAACTGGGAGACCAGAAGTTTTAATGCCACCCTAGGTCTATAGCCAGCTGGATAACCTTGGGCCAGTCCCACCCTCTTGGTCCTAGGAAGGAAGCAATCGCAAAACACTTTTGAAAAACCTTGCCAAGAAAACTGCAGAGGCTTGCCTAGGCAATTACCCAGGGATCATTACTGACTCAGTACGTGTGTGTGTGCACGTGTATATAAAATGGTTACATTTTCAGAGTCTGATGTCTTTTACCCACATTTCCCACTAGGGTTTATTAAAAATAGTAGATTTTTAGAAAGAGGATCCTAAACAGAAAAAATGTTTCAATCACCTCTTTTGTTGTAACATTCACTTTTTGAAGTACCCCCATTGCTGAGAAGTCTTCAACTTGTCTCCACAATTGGGACCAGAATTTTCATCGCTAAGCCATTCGGTTGTTAAGTGAATCACACCTGATTTTATGACTTTTTTGGGAGGGGCAACATTGTTGAACAACTCCCTGCAGATGTTCAGTGAATCATATGGTCATGAAGAACATCAGCTTCATTGACTTTGCTCGTCAAAGGCTGGCTGGGAAAGTCACCAATGGTGATCATGTGACCCCGAGGATGCTGTACCTGCTTGCCAAGCATTCTAAATTTTGATCATGTGATCCCGGGGATGCTGCAATGGTCCTAAATGGAAGGACTAGTCATTAGTCATTTCTCAGTGCTGTAACTGAATGGTCACTGAACAAATGGTTGTAAGTCAAGGACTATCTGTTAAAAACGTATTGAGTTTATTTATTGATTGGTAGCAAAGATGTCAATTTCTTAACCCAACAAAGAAATGCTGTTGCTGGGCAGTTTTCTCCCACCTGCTTCCTCATGATTTTTAATTATTTTGCAATTCTCTGTAAGAACAGCAAGGATTGCACTATATTTTTACCTCACAGGCCTATTAAGTTAGTATGATGTATGCACCTCATCTTCCAATCCTGGTTTGTGATTAATTTCCAGGGACATTGGCTAAGAGTCAGAAAAGAGAAGCCCGCCTGGACAAGGTGCTGTCAGACATGAAGCGCCATAAAGTGCTGGAGGAGCAAATTATGAAGACCGGCTGTGACCTCTTTGACCTTGATTCAGATGATGTACCCACTCCAAAACGACCCTCCGGTCTCTTCCTTCGTCAGCGCAAATACTGATAGTAATGAAAAAGATAAGCTGAGAGAGGAAGATGGAGTGGAACTATGGGGGCAGAAACGAGGGGAGCGAACTCCTGCATAAACCCTGGACCTTGACACTGATCCTGTATGGCTTGCTGGAGGTACTTGCTTTCAATTTTCAAGGTGTAATAAAGCTCTGTATGATTTTAATTTAATTTCTGTGAACTATGCTTAATAATGAAAAAAGTTGCCAATCAGAAGAAGAGGAGTTGTTGAGGACTTGCAGTTTCATTTGCCATATACAGATAGTCCTCAACTTACAGCTTTATTTTAGCAACCATTCAAACTTATAACAACAGTGAAAAAACTGATGACTGGTCTTTGAGTTTTACAACCATCTTCATATTCACAGGATCTGAATTCAGGTGCTTGGCAATCAGCATGTGTTTATGATGTTTGCTGTGTCCCAGGGTCAAGTGATCCCCATTTGAGGCCTTCCCAGCCATCTTCCAACAAGCAAATTCAAAGGGGCAGAAGCTGGATTTACTTAATGACCACATGATTTTTTTAACAACCACAGCAATTCACTTAACAACTGGCAAAGAGATCATTAAATCAGGTGCAATCCACTTAACAACCATCATAGCTCAGCAACAGAAATTATCTCCCAATTGTAAATTGTGGCTGCCTGTACCCCATTTTATCTGCCTACCCTCAATCTTTTTGTGATCTTGGAGTTGATGAAACTATGGGGTTCCTTTTCACAAATGTCCTTGTCAAAAAAGCCAATGCGGTTCTAGGCTGCATTAACAGAGGGATAGAATCAAGATCATGTGAAGTGTTAATACTACTTTATAATGCCTTGGTAAGGCCACACTTGGAATACGGCATCCATCTTTGGTTGCCACAATGTAAAAAAGATAATGAGACTCTGGAGCAAGTGCAGAGAAGAACAACAAAGATGATTGGGGAGGCTAGAACATATAAAGAACAGTTGCCTAGTTTATAGGTATGTCTAGTTTAATGAAAAAGGGATGTGGTGGCTCAGTGGCTATGATGCTGAATTTGTCGATCAGAAAGGTCGGCAGTTTGGCGGTCCGAATCCCTAGTGCCGCGTAACGAAGTGAGCTCCCGTTACTTGTCCTGGCTTCTGCCAACCTAGCAGTAGAAAAATAGGGACCATTTTGGTGGGAAGGTAACAGTGTTCCATGTGCCTTCGGACAGCACTGGCTCTTTGGTTTTGTAACAGAGATGAGCATCATCCCCTAGAACTAAAAACGATTAGCACATATGTGCGAGGGGGACCTTTATCTTTAGTGTAGTGAAGAGAAAGACTAGGGATGACATGATAACCATGTTCCAATATCTAAGGGGTTGCCATAAAGAAGATGGGATCAAGTGATTTTCCAAAGCACTTGAAGGCAGAACAAGAAGCAATGGATGGAGACTAATTAAGGAGAGAAGCAACCTAGACCTGGGGAGAAATGTCTTGACAGAACAGTTAATCAGTGGAGTAACTTGCCTCCAGTTGTGAATGCTCCAACACTGGAATCTTTTAAGAAGAGTTTGGATAACCATTTGTCTGAAATGGTATACATTTTCCTGCCTAGGTAGGGAGTTGGACTAGAAGACCTCCAAGGTCCCTTCCAACTTTGTTCTGTTCTATTCTATTCTATTCTATTCTATTCTATTCCATTCCATTCCATTTTCTTTTCTTGTCCCTGTCCCCATTCCCATGTCCTGTGATGTAAAAGGGCAATGCAGCTGCTGAGATGATCCCTCGCCAGTTCTGAACTTACAGGAGGCCAAAAGAGCAATTCTTCACTTCATGTGAATGAAAAGCGTAAATACACTCCCTAGAGTTGCCAGGGAACATGGCCTGGTTAATCAGAAATCTTAAATAGTAACCAAACTTGATCAACTTCAATTTATAAACAGTTTGTAAACATCAACATATTTATATGCATAGATGGAAATTGTGTCTGTCATCTCCTCCACAATGTAAGGAGAGGATGGGCTGAGACTTTTGGTCTGCTCTTGGGAGTTTGATGATCAGGAAAAACAGAAAAATGCATTTAGAATTCCTGCTGGGCAGAATTAGACTTGGACAAATAGATGCAAATCTGGCAAATAAATGTAGCAAATTCAATTTTGAAAATTTGCTCTTCTTTTTTTGTGCATCATGTGCTTTTAACAGATTATCCCTGTACATTTTAAAATTATTTTGTGAAGAATAATAAGATCCCACTGCCAAAGTTAAAAAAACCCCCCAACTTAAGAACCAATATAAGAGGTGAACAACAGTGACTAATACTGTGTGGGGATTTAAAGCAAAATGTGTAGAGGAATTTGATGAGGGGAAAAAAACGATATTCTGGACAAATAAGCATTAATTATGTTCTTCTCCGCATATATTACCAAAGTAATATCCTATCAGTGATTCCAATAATTTAGAGACCTGCAATTCCAATAATTTAGAGACCTGGAATACTGCATCCAATTTTGGTCATCATACTACAAAAAGTATGTTGAGATTTTGGAAAAAGTACAAAGAACAGTTAAGATAATTAGGGGCCTGGAGACAAAAATATATGAAGAACGGTTGCAGGATTTGGGTTGGTTAGTCCAGAGAAAAGAAGGAATAGGGGTGACATGATAGCAGTGTTCCATTATTTGAGGGGCTGCCACAAAGAAGAGGGGGTCAATTTATTTACCAAAACACTTGTAAGCAAGAAAAGAAACAATGGTTGGAAACTAACCAAGGAGAGAAACAACCTGGAATTAAGGAGTATTTTCCTCACAGTGAGGACAATTAACCAGCGGAACAGCTTGTCGTCAGAAGTTGTAAGTGCTTCATCATTGGAAGTTTTTAAGAAGAGATTGGACCTGTCTGAAATGGTATATGGTCTCCTACTTGAACAGAGGGTTGGACTAGAAGACCTCTAAGATCCCTTCCATTCTATTCTGGATTAATATTTACCTTACTCCCTGCAGCTTTTGATCTCCATCTTATGTGATTTTCTTTTGACTGTTTGATTGCACTTCCTGACATCAGAGTTTAATGCATTTTTTAAATAAACCTGGCTGATGCTCAACAGTAAAATTGTAGCTAGTGCCTTTAATCTCGTAAAGCACATCACATGAGCATGGTTTTTCCTGGCTTCTGGTGGCGTTTCTGTTGACGATGGTCAGAGACTGCGATCGTGCGTGGCTCCGGTCTGTGTTTCCCTTGTTGGAATGGTCCCTAGGGGAACAGTATCATCCTTTTTAAAAAGTTTTATTTGGGTTTTCACAAACATACAAGTACAAATAAAATATCTTTTTTTAAGAACAGCATGCTCCCAGATAATCACTTCTCCATACAGACATAAACTCAACTCATCTTATGTATTCTAATCCATATCTAATAACTACTTTTGCAATTTTCTCAATAGTTTTCCCTTTCTTTGCTTTCTGTAACCTTGTTTTTAATTATATCATTCCTTTCTAAGTTCAATTACATATCATTTTCTAATTTTCAATATCATTCTAATCAATATTTTTACATTTTTGTCTGTCCTGTTTACAATTTCATATTTTCTTTTCTCATAGTTGGCTTAATTTTGCCTCGTTCTTCTGCACACAAAAAGGGCTGTTTTGTTGTGTCTGGGGTAATAGATTCAGATTACACTGGTATCCTCATGATTCAGATTTGGGTGAATCGTCCTCAAGTTCTTCCTTGTAATTCTTCTGTTGCTCAATTGCTGCTTCTTCCATATGAAATTCCATCTCCTGGTATAGGTAATCGTGGGGATGCAGGATTTGGATCAACTTCTTTATCTGTAGGCTTACTTCATCAGCTGAACTACTCTCGTCCTTTGTTAATACTCTTCCTTAATAAACAGCCATTTCAAGGGTTATTGGGTACTGGAGCCGATGTTACTGTTATCTCCTCTTTACAGTGGCCAGTACAGTGGCCAAAAATGATAGTTTCTTCATTGTGGGGAATAGGAGGTTCTACAGCTGCTTGGCAGAGTGTTCAAGAAATTAATGTTACAACATCTGCTGGTAAGTCCTTTTTCCTACAACCATACATTCTAGATATTCACACTAATATTTGGGGCCATGATATCCTTTCTCTTCTTAATGCCCATTTGATTCTTGATGATGACTCTTCCTTTTAAATGGCTCTGTTCTATGCTGGTTTGTGTGGAACAATGGCCATTATCAAGGCCAACTTGCTGCTTTACAACAATTGGTTCAAGAACAATTGGCTGCTGGTCATATAGAACCGTCTTTGGAATACTCCTGTTCTTGTTACAAAAAAGAAAAATGGGAAATGGCGTTTCCTTCATGATTTAAGATATACTTGGAATTATTTAATCTTTTTAGATTCTCTTGCAGACTCACCTGTTAATTTGCATTTTCAAACAACTGAATCTTTAGCAAGGCCTTTGGTAAAGTATCACCAAGCTCCAGATCCAACCTGGAAAGGCCATCCAGATCCAACCTGGAAAGGCTGATCACCTGGGGTTGCAGTTACGTAGCCATGGAAGATCCTTCTACTCGACAAGCAGTGTGGGTTCCAGCGTGCTGTGTTCGTCCGTTTCATGGCACGGCATCAGGGCCTTCACAACCCGATTCCAGATTTCAATCTTCATCTGAACACAGAAGTCCATCTTCCAAGGTCGACGCGCCCGCAACCCATCACTTGGGGCCAGATTAAATCTACTACATATCAAGCTCAACAACAACTGCAGCAGGCTCATTACCTCCAACTCCTAAAAATCTTGTTGCTGCTGATTTTGCTATTATTACTGCTAACTCTGTTACCATTTTACTTTGTATTTTCTTGTTTATGGTTAATAATGTTTCTGCTCAAAATGACACTTCTGTGGTTCATCTTAACCCTAATTTGTGGGTTCGTCATGCCCAATACATGCTTATGACCCATGGCACAAATATTACTTTATACTGAGTATGAGTATGAGCCCCCAATGGCATTTGGTCAAATTTCTTTTACCGCTAACTTGATCATGTCTCTACATTTATTGTCTCACAACTACAATGTATTTCAAACTCCTGACTATTTTTTACACCCCCTCTCTTAATCCTTTACAATTGCGATACATTCATAAATCTTTGAATCCTCCATTTAAAATAAAAAAATGAGGATATGTAGAGTTGTAATTTCAGGAATGTTCCAATCTTGGATGGCAAACCTCAGATAAAGAATGTTTCCGAGCAAATACAACTCAGGCAAATAAAGTCACTAATCTATGGATAAAGGAAGATTAGAGAGGGGAAGTAAACATATGTTAGACTTTAACTAGAGATAATTAATTGCATGGATTACTGTACTAAACAGTAACGAAAGTTAAGCAGTAACCAAAGTTAACCAATGATGGAGGATAACTAAAAATGTATATAAATGCAAGACTATACTCCAATAAAGATCATTATGATTCAGTTGTTCATGATCAAACAACTCGATTGCCTCACCATTACAACAAGGTTTTACACAAATTTTATTTTGTTTTTACAAAATACGAAAGTAGTTCACCATGTGTCTTCCCAGAAATACAATGTTATGGTTAGAATAACAAAACAACCAAATGACAAAGTGAACAATAAACAAATCATGAATATTTTAAAAAATATTTTCTTGAAAGTTTTGGATTGCCAGAGCCCTGTATAACCTTTTCAGAGTATTGATGGGTGCAGTTGATATGTAGGATAAGGATGCAAAGGATAGGTCCTGCATTTCCTGGATTTTTTCCCCCTTGGATCCTGGAAGCAATTTGTAGGTTTCATTTGCTTTTTAAATGGTGTTAGGTGTCATGTCTCTGCTGGAATCTGATTCAGAGGGGGTCGCCGAGCAGCTGACAGGGAGTGGGAGTGTGACTCTGTTGGTTGTGGAAGAAACTGGGGAATGGCAAAGACCAGCTGGGCAGAGCAGGGGAGAGATAGAGCAAGGGAGGGGGAATTCGGAGGAAGACCCAGACCCACCCTTTCTTTAGCCTAGGGCATGCAGGGAGGAACGGAGAAGGGAGCAATGTGAGTTGCGTGGCTTACGGGATAGGAAAAGGACCTGATTCCCTTTATTAACCATAGCTGGGAACACAAGTGTTTAAAAAGGGAAGTTGCACACAGCAGAGTTGTTGGGAACAAATCGTGAATTATTTGATATCATTGAGGCTTATCTGGGTCCCTGGCGTCTTCCCAACTGTGTGTGTTTTGCTGGGCTTTCAAGTCTGCAATTCCTTCTCCTGCCCTGTCAAGTTAATTACTGCAGCATGGTTGGTGTGGATTTTTATTTACAGTTTGTATGTACTTTGTTTTTGGACTGAATTTCCTCCATTTGAAGACTGTTCTTGGGAAAGTTTTTTCTTCAGCTGAAGGTAACCTGGACACTGGGGGCAAAGTTGGAGTTATTAAAGGGACATTTCTTGCTTATTTGACTGTGTTGCCTTTGTGCCATGCCCGGGGTCATCACATTAGGTCCATTGCAGAGCGCAACTGCTACTTTGTTTGAGAACATAAAAATATAATCATCCAATGGCAGATGTTTGGCTCATCAGGCCTTAGTAATCAGATGTGGTTTGGGATAAGAAGGAATTCAGGGGCTACTCAGAGCCCTGAGACCAGGGGTGGGATTCTACCGATTCAGCTTGGTTCTATAGAACCGATTGTTATGATTCCCAGTAGTTTGGGGAACTGGTAAATCAGGCCTCTGGCTGGCCCCACCCCACTCTGCCCGCTTCTCCACCCCCTGCCCAGTCAGTCCCTATTGTGCATGCGCAACATCATATGCATGCGCGACATGCCTGCAGCCTACTTTTGCCCGCCCACTAGGCCAGCAATTGCTGCCTGCCTTTTGCTGCAGCAGTGCAAAAAGCTTGCAAGTCCAAAGCCCCTCCATTTGGGAAATGGTTCCTGTCTGCTTACAGATAGCCTAGGACTCACACCAGCCCCTCCCCCACTGTCCCTGGGCCTCCCGTGCCCATCTCTGGGGCTCCCCGTGCCTCACCCAGCCCACCTACCTACCCCCCCATCCCTGGGCTTGGCTGGCTTTCTCACTGGCATGGCCCCATCCCACTGGTGGGGCTGGCTAGGTCTAAGCTGCCACATGGGCTCAACTGTGCTGGGTTTGGCTGGCTGGCTAAGTCACCACACGGTGCTCTCCCAGCTCTTCCTGCCACATGGTGGCCTCCCGTAAGAAGCACCATCACTGCAGCACCTCTGCCACCTCTGCCTGCTTCCTTTCATTTTGCTGCCACTGCCGCCCAGCCACCACCCCAGCCGCCACTGCCGCTTCTACTGGGAGCAAAATGAAAAGAAGCGGGTGGAGGCAACCAGGTCCGCCTCCACCCGCTTCCTTTCATTTTGCTGCTGCTGCCGCTGCCGCCACCCCAGCCACCTCTGCCACTGTCAGGTGGTGCTCCATTCAAAATCCAAGAAAGAAATACTTAGACTCTTTAATTTAGAGAAAAGTTATCTTTTACTGAAAGTGAAGTGGTAGCAACCAGAGAATTCTGAATCTGAGAAATTAGGCGCGTAAATCACATATACAAAGTGATGGAAGTTTTCCCACCCCAAATAGTTCAGATCAAACTTCCAATTAGAAATTGTGAATATGATCATGTGGGCATCTTCAGGTGATGATGAGGCCTCTGTCCGTTGACCTTGGTATACTTTGATAACAGGTTGCAGTTGCGCAGAGAAAAGAAAGCTAAGCGAGAAATAGAAACCTAACTCTGATGTATGCTTCGCCCCCCTTCATTTACACAACAGAAAAATGTAACACCTCCAGCTCACTTCCCAGACTCATCCCACTCTCTCCTCCCCCTGTTTCTAATGACAGCCGAAAGATGCAAAGCGATAGTAGAAGATCTTGAAGGCTGACAGCCACTACCCCAACCAACTCTGCTGCCTCCCCAGCCACTTCTACCGGGAGCAAAACAAAAGGAAGTATGTGGAGGCAGCCAGGTTTGCCACCTCTGCCAGCTTCCTTTTGTTTTGCTGCTGCTGCCACCGCCACCACCCATAGATAGAGGTACTATACTTTGGGAGGGCTTGGGGGGTGCTCTTCAGCCCCACTACCGCTGCATGCCTCCCCCCTTTTTCCTTTTTCCACTGGCCGCTGCTATCTGGAGCTTGCAGAATCATTCGGTTCATCCCAGACCAGGTTTGTGTGTGTGAGAGAGACAAGAAAGAAAGAAAGAAAGAAAGAAAGAAAGAAAGAAAGAAAGAAAGAAAGAAAGAAAGAAAGAAAGAGGAAAGGGAGAGAAAGAGAAAGAGAAGAAAGAAAGAGGAAGGGAGAAATAAAGAAGAAGCGAAAGAAAGAGCAAAAAAGAAAAGGAAGGAGAGAAAGAAAGAAAAAGAATAAGGAAGAAAAAAAAGAAATATGAAGAGGGGAGAGAGAAAACTCTGTGGCTATTATTTTTTATTGTTTTCATTATTTTCAATATGTTAATATTTTACACTGTCCCTCACCTAGAGTGATTTTACTGCCTTTCTTTTGCCCCAGGTAATTTTTCAGAATTTAACATTCTTCAGTCACAGAGCACAAATACAGTGTGTTTAAACAGAGTTGAAAGGGACTTTGGAGGTCTTACTAGTCAACCCCCTGCTCAGGCAGGAAAACTGGGATGCCAAATTACTGAGTAGAGGTCCTAGAAAGGTGGTCAGAAATAACAAGAATAACACTAAGAACGACCCTGGGGGGGGAACCCTAATAACCATTTCAGAGAAATGGCTGTCTAGTCTTTCTTAAAAACTTCAGTGTTGGGGAGCACCCAGAAAATTCTGGTGGCAAGCAGTTCCACACTGTTAATTGTTTTCACTGTCAGAAGTTTCTCCTTACTCTTAGTTTGCTTCTCTCTTTGTTCAGTTGCCAATCCATGCTTCTGTTTGCCTTCGGTGCTTCGGAAATACAATTGCCCCCCCCGCCTTTCTGGCAGCCCCTTAAAAGCCTCTGCCATCACAACACTTGAGCAAAGCCATGTAAGCCCTTTTCCTCCCTTTCAGTGGTCCATGAAAGTACATCTATAGTACGTAGATAATAAAGTCAAAAAAAGGTGAACAACATTTTTACAGAACTATAGATAAGCTGAGACTGGGTGTGACAAGGAATGGCTGGGAGGGGAGGGGCCAGATGAGGTACCTCTTGATGTGAGTGACATTGAGTTGGTCACGCCCAATCAGTCACATGACCACCAAGCCACACCAGTCAGTCATGTGACCACCAAGCCATGCCCAACCAGCAAGCTACGCCTAACCAGTCACATGACCGCTGACCCACACCCACAAATTAAGCCATACCCACAGAAATTTGAATCCCATCCCTGCCTGAGACTTACGTTGCACACTATAGTCTAGGCTCCTCATTTCTTCATTTAAACGTGATAGCATTTAAACAAAAGTATGGCAGTGGATTTTGGTTAAAACCACATTACAAAAAAATTCATGAATGTACACTAAACCACACTGTAGAACAAACACTTATTTGTATGGATCCAGTTTTCACCATTTTCTCTTACTATTTAAAACAATTTAGAATTCAATCATTCTTACTATTTACAGTATGTCTCAGATTTATATTCCACATTTTGTACAACATCTTATTAAGGTTGCTTAATACAGTCATCAATGTATAGCAACTGCAACTGCATATAACCCAGACAACACATTTACTGTGCTTCCCTGTCATCAGATATATATTTTGAGCTCCATGCTTCAGATGAAAACATGGAATGCAAAAAGGCTTATGGACAAAATTAAAAAGAAAATAAAACCAAGGATTCACATATCAAAAGCAAAGCTCTGAACATTTAATATTTAGCTTCTGCCTCTCTGTGGTATTTTGCATCTCAGTGTTACGGACATGCCACCAGAGATCAAAGTATCATGCTGTAGAGATCCCACTTCATTTAGCAAGGGAGTCATGTGCCAGCCATCTGTTATAGCTGCTGACAGAAAACAGCAGCAAATTTCTCAAACTTTTGCCAGAATAAAAGGCTTTATTGCTCAGCAAAGATGAATTACAAGGTAACTTTTAAACTATATCTGGACTGCAGTCATTTACATGGTATATTCTACACTACAAAATTATGTTTTTCCTTATTCTTTCCACAGATGCATGACATATGGTAAATAAAGTTTAGGTGGAATTTATTATTTTCTGTAAAAGCTTTTCAAAAACAAAAGATCCTTTTTGCACACTGAAACAAGTTGAATTGCTATTTTTGGCAAAATTTGAACTTCAGAGCTTGTAACTATCTATTGGGTAAGGAAGGACTGAGTCACAGTAGCCACACTTGTAAGTTGTGATACTACCTTGGAAGTCTGTGTCTCATAAAAGTTTGTCTACCAGTGATCAGTCATCTCCTTCAAATACTTACTATTAACTAGGAGAACCAATTTGGTGTAGTGTTTAAGGCACCAGGATAGAAACCAGGAGACTGTGAGTTTTAAACTCACTTTAGACATGAAAACTAGGTGGGTGACTTTGAGCTGATCTCTCCCTCTTTGCCGATCTCACCTCACGGGATTGGTGTAGGGAAAATAGGAAGAGGAAGGAGTGTTAGGTAGGTTCGCCATCAATAAAAGTGGCATATCAATTAATCAACAGCACAATTGTATTAGCACCACCCAAAAGTTAATTTGCCTATATTTAAATATGAATACAAGATGTCAGGCTGCTGGCCCTATTATGTGATCGTTAAAAACTTTGGATGCAGCCTTCTTGAGTTCTAAATGAAATGATAATATTTCATAGAACAGAACAGATAGATTGTTAAATATTAAAGCAATCATATTATCTATATTTAATTTGAATTAAATATACATGTCAATGAAATGAAATCACATTTAACTTTTCTTTTGGGTCATTCCCTAAGGAATATGTGGGCTCCAACATACCATCTAAAGGTCATTGTTCTTAGTTTTGAACAGTACTCCCAGTATACTCTACTCCCAGAGTAGAGACTAAGAAAGAGCTGCAGTCTCCTATCCTATTTGCCCTCAGAACTCCCCAAGACTGTGCCACAAAAATTAAACAGGAAGATAAATACCTTAAGTTGGACAATATTTTGTCTTTCAAAACACTTATTTAAGGCTTATTTAAGAGATGTATTTCGGTATTGGCTATTTTTAAAAAATCAAACCAACATAAAATCAACATAAAAACAACCCAATCATTCTGACTTTGCCATTCTGACTGACCATTGATTTCAGTGCTCACCAACCATGTTGCCTGGAGTCCTTGGACAACAAAATATGTGCTCCCAAAGAAGATTAAAGTTGTCCTGGCTCAAAATGCTCATTTTGAAGGACTGCCCTGTACTGTTTCTATCTGGAACTAAGTTTCATTAGAGAGACACATTCAGTGAAAGTACACTGTATACCTTTGCCTATCATAAGACTTGACTGATTCATATTTCATCTGACAGATAATTTAAAGTCTAATTTTTGGTGTAATTCTAAAATACTTTTTATTATAAAAATCAATCCAGTTCAAAATATTCTCTTTCCCCCTTCCTGTCACCACCTCAGCAGTTCCAAGTTATCCCAGTCTATACCTTCTACCTACCTTTCCTGTTGCTTGCCAGGTGAAATTCATAGACTGAATGTTGACAGGGATAGCTGGCATTCTTTGTTGAGCTTTCCTGAAATCATGAGTAAATGGGGCCATCTTTCCTTCTGAAACAATCAGAATATCCTCTTCAAAACCTATAAAATAAAACCAATTAACTTGAAATAAGGCAGCAAATTAAATACTAACATGGAATAAAAAGCAAGCATTCAGTCTGAAGGGTTTTTAATAGGAAAATGTGCAAGCTCTGCCAGTAGTTACTCTGTCACAACTATGACAGAAATACAGACACTGAGAGACATGCCTATTCAGTCACTTATAGGGGTAAAGAATACAAAAAAGGATTTACATGTAAAGAATACAAAAAAGGATTACATGTAAAAGGATTACCTGTAAGCAAAAAAGGATTATGCATTACTTGCATATGTGTTTTTTTGGATTTAACTCCATGTCTGAAATAGTTGTTCTATACCATTCCTCCAGATCAGCGATTGCCAATGAAAAAAATTTGGTGGTCTGCAGAGAAATGTCACTCCCGGAGCACCCCCCCAAAGCAATTAATTCAGGCTGTGCAGGAACACAAGGTTGTGCCGCCCACATGGCCCGTGCGAATTCAATATTCAATACATGGTGTGTTGTGAGTTATTTTTGTGAGTTTGCTTGCAAGCAAATTTTATGAGCTAGCCAATGGCAGATAGATCTCTGAATAAATCTGTGTTTCTGTGAGCAACTCAATCTGCCTGCCTGCTTTGTTTGATTTTGGGTAAAAGTTGCTTTTTTTTATAAAAAATGCAATATTTATAATATTTACATCCAAGCCATGCCCAGCCAGTCACATGACCACCACGCTACACTCACAAATTAGGCCACACCCACAGAATGGGTTAATGGTCCCTGGGATTTAAAATTATGAGTTTGGTGGTCCCTGAGGTCCAAAAGGTTGGCGACCCCTGCTCCAGGTTACTCATAGAGTAGAAATTTAAACATTTTAAAAAATCTGTATAAAAAAAATCACTTGATTGACTGATTATGTTTTATCAGGTTGTTTTTTTTATTCTTAGCAACCACATTGATTCCACAAAATCTTGTCAAAAAGAACTGCTGATCCATTCATGTTTACAGTTGCCATTCTGTTATGCAACATATGAAATTAAGTTTTCTCTGTTCAGTGCTAGAATTACAAGAGTGGGGGGAAAGGCACTCTCTTTCAGTCTTTCACTAGTCTCCTTAACTACTTTTTCAGGAATTTTGTTTGGGGGAAGCCAATTACCTTAAGGGACTTTTCATATATAGTCATGTGAGGCACGATGAAGAAGAACCAGCAGACCAAAGGTTTAATCCATCATTTGGTAGGTCTGCATTTCCTCCGTTATTTTTTTCCTAATTAGCTATCCACGGGCTTACTCCAAAGATACTTCAGGCAATGCATAGCCATTCTCGATGACCAATAGCCACTGGTAGCCTTAGCCTAACGTCTTGCCTAGTTGTCCAATCTGGCAGCAATGGATTCCAAAGTTTTACTCCAGCGTTGTATCTACTATGGCTTAAGAGTTAAAAGTTACCTACTGGAGAATCCACGCGCCAAAGACGAGCCAGTGGGGTCCACCGTGGGGATGGGGAAAGATACAAACTCGGTGCCCTCCTCACGTTTGAGAACAAATCTCATATTTCCCACCCAACAGCCTAGATGACTAGGAACGGGACTGACTGGTTCTGTTCTGTCCGGACACAGAACCAGATTAGAGAAGAGGAAAGAGACCCTCGCCGAGTCCCTTTGGCGCGCCCTCCTTTGCCCGAGCCAGCGCTTCACCTACCGATCAGCATGCGGGCTTGGTGAGCGTCAATCCACATGTACAGGGTGTCTTCCTGGCGTTGTGCGCCGCGCAAAAGCGGCAGGCTGGCGAGGCACAGGGTACCGCCAAGCCAGAGCGCCGCTGAGCAGAAGGCGCTGATTCCACCGGCCATGCCGCGCTTGAATCGCCTGTTCCTCGGGATGGTGGTGTTGGGGTGGGGGGTGGGGGGACGGGAGATGCAAGAAAGGACGCCTTTCCTCGAGGGAGCGCCTTCACGCCTGCCGCTGCTTCCCGCTCGCTCTTCTCAGTCCCGAGCGGCGCCTCACTTCTGCACGGCGGGGGCGGCCTGGCGGCGGCTGTCGTCTTCCTCTCAGGGGCTGGAGGTGGGCTTGCCTTTTGGCAGCCTCAGCGGTTGTGAGAGCGGGGTTAGGAGTAGGGAACGTGTGTTTCGAAGAAGTAAGGGAGCGAGTGCGCTGAGCCACTCCCGCTAGGCGGCAGCAGCGATGGTCTGCCAAGAAGCGGCCCTCGGAGGAGTTTGAGGAGAACGCGGCCTATCAGCACCCAGGAGGTGGAGGAATCGCGGCGGCGGAGGGGGGGGGGGNTCAGCACCCAGGAGGTGGAGGAATCGCGGCGGCGGAGGGGGGGGGGTTGCAATTCACAGACCTCGGGCTGGGTAACTGGTTTCTATTTTTGCAATAGTTTTATCCTACCGTGCTTCCCCTCAACCTTATTGCGGTTGTTATTCTGATTTCGCCATTTATAATCTGCAGCTTTTTTTTCCTTCTTGTTTCTCACTGTGGAAACAGAAGGCAAGAATGGATATTTTTAAAATCAAAATGATGCCACAAACAGTGGGATGTAAAAAAAAAAAAAAAGAACAAGNAAAAAAAAAAAAAATAGAACAAGTGTATTGTAGTTATGGACAGTTAGTATTTTTATATCCTTTATTAATGCCCTAACACTTTGCTGAAGTGTTGAAGAAAGAAAAACTGCTAACACAGCCAAACTCACTAATCATTATAGGACCTGCAAGTATTGATGAAGACATCTCTGAAAACAGGCAAAAAGTTCTTTCTGTAAGCAGCCTAGAATGCCACTTCTCCACCAAGGGAGGAAAAGGTGCTGATGAGCTGCCAGAGCAATCAGCTTACCTATGTCTTCTTTTATTTTATTCACTTCTCTATCAGTTAAAAAAATAACAAGAGGGTATTGATGCAGAAAAACCAGAGCATTTTACAAAAGCCCTCCCAGGTTACCTAGTTCGTTTGCAATTCAAATGAATTGAGAAAAACACAGTCTTCTATGTCATTAATCAGCAAATAGTTTTTCATTTTTACTCATTCATATTTTACATCAGAAAAAAACATTTCTTTGTCCCTAATCTTTTCATTTGAGACATTGTGAAGCGGATGGTACCAGCAGCTGGTTTTGTCTGGTTGTTTAAGTTTGAAGCAAAAGATGTCTACTAGACTACAGCTGTTCAACCAAAGCAGATAATATAGTATCTCACAGAAGTGAGTACACCCCCTCACATTTTGTCAATATTTCAGTATATCTTTTCATGTGACAACACTGAAGAAATGACAGTTGGCTACAATGTAGTGAGTATACAGCTTCTATAACAGTATAAATGTGCTGTCCCCTCAAAATAACGCAACACACAGCCTTTAATGTCTAAACCCCTGGCAACAAAAGTGAGTACAACCCTAAGTCATCTTCCAAGCCAGCAGTTTTGCTTTCATATTACTTTTACTGCACAATCAACTGTATTATTCACAAGATGTTATAATGGCATTAGATTGCATACACAATGTGAAACCTTTCTGTATTTTTCCATCCCTCTAAAGCCATCCCTTTAAAGCCATCCCTCTAAAGCCATCCCTCACAGTTGACCAGGGGATGGCTTTATTATATGATAATTTGACATTAAGTTCATTGAATATGACAGTAAGTCAAGTTTGCCTTCAGTATTATAAGCAGACATGCCTTCAAGTAAATTTTACACTCAAACTTGCTATTAAAGTAGTGAGGCCCTCTGCTGGCTGACCTTCCTAATAGCAAATTGTTAGGAAATTTTTAGTTTTACAAATAACTTGATTTGTACATCCCAATAAAACTAACCAGTGCCATAATTAGAATATGTGAATAGGTAGATTTCACCATAGCCATGTACTCCTCCCTTTAAATTATTTCTGCTAACTTTTCTAAGTGTATTTTTGGTTTTAATCTTAATTATGCTTTAGATAGAAAACCCTTTAGCTGAAAATTCTTTTGGCATAGAATAATATATGAATGCACTCCAGAGCAAAATGTTATTTTGGTCAGGGTAATTATTCAGAAAATATCTCTTTTCAAATTTGATGATCTCAATGAATAGTAGGAACAATGCAGGTACAAAATATATTTTGATGTTTCAGCAATTTCTCTCTTTTAACCAAAACTGATTACTCTTAATATATATAATAGGATTATTTTTAGCTTTAAAAGAGAAGATACCATCTGTAAGAAAAAAATGTATCTGAAAAATTATTATAGAAAAATGTATCTGCACAGTACCTACAGTTAAATGTTAGAAACACTACCTTATATAATATTTCCAACAGATTTTATGAAATGAGCTGCATTCTTCTTTAACCCAAAAAATGTTCACCATTTGGAAAAAGAAACAGTATTTTTGAATAAGTACACAAAACCTGTTCTCAGTTTTAACCAAGTTATTATAAAGGTAAATACATTTAATTTTACAAATTAAAATTTGTTCTTTTATTATTTTGTTTTCATATACAAGGCACAATTAAACATGTAAAATTTGTACTGTGATACAGTATTTGTCTGTAAAGACATTTATAGGAGCCCCAGAGTTGTGTTCTGTACAAGATGGGTGGCCGTATCTTTTAAATAAATGAACAAATAAACAAATAAATAAAACCAGAGGCTGTCTTGATATCAGTGGAACTAAATGTATGTAAATGTATTTAAAAAATTGTATGAGGGAATATATATTATTTTTAAACTCATAATTAATTCTAATATAACAATAATTTATTAAACTTGTATGCCACCCAATTCTCAACACCTCTGGATGACTCACAACAATCACAGAATTACATTCAAATCAATAAAATATAAAAGATATAGATGATAAAAGATGATAAATGCAACTGACAGATGAATATAGTGAGGGAGGCATATATTCTGGGAGACACGTGATCCCTCAAGTAACTGGGCCTTATGCTATGTAGAGCTTTATAATATAGAAAGAGCCCCCTTGCCAGAATAAAATATTCCACGTTATAAGAAAACAAGCAGAATAGAATATTACCCCCAAAGAAGAAGAGAAAAATGTTCTTAATAGAAAAAGAAAGCAGTCCCAGTCTTTCCTCCAATAAAACAGCCTGCAGGCAAAGCTTAACAAAACTAATTTTAATTCATAAAACAATGTATACATTGTAATGTATACATTGTAAAACCAGACTTGACTAAAGAGATTTCCAAATAGACAGCAGAATAGACCAGGAAATTAAATTGATTAGGCCAACAATATTACATCAAGACAACAAAACATCTCAAGATTTGCATCTTCCCTCACTTCTTGGGCCAGTTAGGACCCCGCACATCAAAAAGAAAATTTTACAACAGCAATTAAAACACAAACAAACCCAGAAAAAACCCATGTTCATATATATTTTTGTTTATACAATTTATTTCTGTCCAATAGTCCAACAGTCCTTTATTTAAACCAGTTACTTTTCTAATGAAAAATCCCATATCCAGGAGTCTTTATGTTCTAAAATTAATTGTTCTGTTCTTTTAAATGGTCCAAGGGTAAAACCTTCATAAATTCCTCCACCAGTTGAATCTTTTATTATAATCTTTTAAAAATAAAGTTCTCTTAATTCTTCTTAAACTGGATCTTAACAAAACTTTGAGGATCTGTAATCTTTCCTTTGACAGCAGATGGTGCTCTTACATCAATTTTCACTTTTTATTATTATTTTGTGTCTTCTCATCAAATTTTCCAAAAATAAATGTTATTTCATTTTTAATAGATTACAGCATTCTAAAAATGCCTATTCAAAGCTGATTTCTGTCCAATCAAGGAGTCCAATTTTCTATATTTTTAACAGATTTGCAATTTTCTTGTTTTACTTTACTTTCTTAAAGTAAACTCCAGTGTTAGGTCACTGCCACGTTAAAAATAATTATGAGTCCTCTTTTCTGAATCTTCTTGTCAGGGTTACATTTAAAAGTTCAAAAGTATTCTCTCACCCAGTTCACACACTGTTCACCATCTCTTCACTCCTGCCCTGTCTTGGGTTTTCAGACTGCCCGCAGCTTCATGGCAGCCATGTTGGTTGCTGCTGTACCTCATCTTCGGATGAGGGGGGTTTCCAGGTCAGGGAGAAGAGATGCTGCTCTCCTTGACCTGCCAGGCAGTCCTCCTTTACTTCACCACCCCTCCAGGATAGCTATGGCTCCAATTGGAGCCCTCCAACAGAGAGAGCTCAGAACAGGGCCACGGAGCTTGTGGTCCTCACTTCCGATGGTGCTGGAAGTATAGCCAGAAATTTGAATAAAAGACTGTTGGACAATTGGACAGAAAGAACTAGTATAAACAAAAACAAATATGAGTGGAATTCACATGTTCATATGGATGATGACATAATCATCAAAGGTCCGAACCATATAAAAAACCCACTAACTCATAACCTGAATTTGCCAGCTGCCCCCAGGAACCTGTACTATTGCCACTGTTGTTACTGGGCCAAAAAACAGAAACCTCTTTTCCAACTGCAGCCTGCCTCGAACTTATTTTTCCTTTGCCTGCCTTTCTCTCTCAGCTTCAAATAAGACATGGACTAGATTTAACTTCCAACAATAGGTAATAACCAGCAGCTTAAATCACACCCAAAATGATTAAGATTTAAAATTATGATTGTGTCCTGTGTTCATTACTGAAATGGTAACAGCAGTTGAGAAGTATAAAATTGTTTATCACTACACAAATTCACAGCCTTAAAAAGCCTTTCTATCTCTTCACATAATCAAGGAAGAATATTACCTCAATGTTAGCTCCAATGCACATAGAAATATGCATACTCACAGATACAACCAAACAGGTGTTCAAGCTGGACAGGTGTTCAAGAGGTGTTCAAACAGGTGTTCAAGAGGTGTTCAAGCTGTTGAAACAGGTGTTCAAACAGGTGTTCAAGAGGTGTTCAAGCTGGAAGTGTTTCCATTTAAAAGCAATCCAGCCCCCTGAATTCACAACAAATTGGAATCCAAGTTCTTTGAACTATATCAAAGGTAAACAGTACCTTTAGAAGGAAATTTCATCTACTGGAGGCACTTTTCAGCAAGTTCATATATTTAGCTATGAGTCACTGATAAAGTATATATGCATCAACCAATCTATTGAAATGTATTGTCACAGTATTCCTCAAAGGCTGAATCTGGAGATTCATCTATACCAATTTCTCTTAAATTAGGACCTTCAAAGTAGATTCCTCATCTTCAAATTTAAATGTTTCATGAAGCACACAGCCCGCTCACATTAAAATTAAGAGGCTGAACAGCCTACATGGAATTTTTCAGTGTTTCACTCATAAATATCAGGTAAATCCAAGTATCCGAGTATCTGCTATCAAAGTGTAACCTGCATATGTTCAGTTTAGGAACAATTTTTATACAGTAATTACTCTGTTATTTAGAACTTGTATTGTGAATATTTATCCACATGATGCAGCAAATACTACTTATATCATAATACAAGATTAGAACATAAAAATGTAGATACTTGTATATATGTATATAATGTGTATAAAATTGCTTAGTTCTGAGCTAACTGAAAGCTGAAAATGTCTTCATCCTGAAATATATATAGATGTAAATGAGTATTTAAACTCAATAAAGTTCTCTCATGTTAAGTATTGTACTTTTGTTAAATTATATCTTGTTCAAACTTGTTATAAAACATCTATTTGCTAACTAGTTTTAAGAGAGAATGAACTCGTGCCAAACAATTCTGTGAGTGAATGTTTTCCTTCTTTTACTAATTTTAAGCCCTTTAAAAATGGTATAAAAGTCTACACTTGCCTTAATGTATTTGCTTTCAGGCTTCCTTTAAAAAGAGTATACTAGTATGTAGTTTGGTTCTTTCTTTGGCCTATTTAACAAAGCATTTTCTTTAGACCAGGACATCTAATGGGTTTCATAGATTGCAAATCAATTGTATAAGATAATGGGAAAGATTTCAGCTTTCAGCTTTGAGAGATAGGACCTTTCTAGGTAAAAGCACAAGAGAAATTTATATTTATCCTCCAGATGCGTGACTGAATGTGACTCACAATTACAGAGACAGTACTATAAAATAATACAACACTAAAAAACAACCATATTGAATGGGATAAAGCAGACAAGGACTATTATAGTAGCCTGCTTAGATGGACTCATACTTCTTTCTCCTCCCCTACTCCCCAAGCCATTATTATTAGCCCTGTCAGAAGAACTGTATTTGTTATGAGATAATATTGGTTGCATTTGATATTGTTTGTAATTGTTACTATGTAAAGCAAGATACAAATAATTAAAAGAAATAATCAGGGAAGGGAGTGAAAAAGTTCTACCTCTTCTCACTGCTTACCAAATAGGAGCTCTTAAGCACTTTCTTTCTGCTCACCATATCTAGTTTAAGCAGGCTGGCTAGAAACATCAGAGATCTGTTCATGTTTCCTTTTACTTCTGAAAAATGTCCAAGGACTCAGAGGTATAGGATTCAGAGGCCTTCAGACAAGAAAATGAACAAGACAACTTGGACATTAGGGCTTCCAGTCCTCCAAGAATATGGTTGGTTGAATATTTATTGAGAATATTTATTCAGGAACATTTTAGAGTTATATCCTGTCCAGTGTTTCATCACTTCTAGTTCTAGATAATTGGTTTCATCCAAAATGTCATATTGCTCACACAAAACTGCTGTTTAAGAGGCTTGCTAACAGAAGACAAATTAGAAATTGAGCAGAAAATATCCATTAAGCTATGAATCAAGATATATTTTTTAAAACATGTTTTTACTGTATATTAATGCGTGGACTTCAACTCCCAGAATTTCCCAGTCGCCATTGTTGATTGGGTATCTTGGGAGTTGAATTTAATTTCTAAATCATAATGATGAGCCTATGATTTATTGGCTATCACAATACTGTGACAACATTCCTCACCTTTGTCTTTGCTTAAAGCCCCTGTCACACTGCACCAACAGATGCAAAGAGGATGTAAAACGGACAAAAAAGCTTGCCATCCGTTGGTTAACACGATGTACTCACTGCCTCCATTTGCTTCCTCTCTATCCGTCCAGCATCCGTTTATTGACGTTTCATCCGCTCACAAAGTTTTGAAGCTTGCTCAAAACTTTTGCGTGGAAAATGTATCCAATTTGTCCGTTCTGCATCGCTACGCATCCCGTTGGCCATCCCGTTACGCATCTGCTATATCGCTAAGGCATCCGTTCCGCATCCATCAATTCGCATCGCGCTCGGACGCAGGGAGGAGCGGAACGGATGCAGAACGGACAGAACTGCCTAGCGGAAACAAAGCGTTTAAAACGGAAAAAAACGTTCGCAGAGGGGACCTATCTCAGATATTAAGGATGTCTACGATGCTATAGGATGCCTATAGGATGCAAAGGGGACACCTATACTGCCTATAAAAAGCGGAGCAAACTCGTCTGCATCTCACTTTCAGACCAGCAGACCAGCTGTGCAGACCTCTGCAGCCTTCATCTTGCTCTTGCTCTTCCACAGCATCCAGTCATGTCAACCGTGGATCGAACACAGTCCTTTTGGCAGTCACAATTCCTTCTGCAACAGTGCGAAGCCATCTACAGGCTCTGTGAACTCTACTACGGGAAGAAAAGGCGGCCAAGAAGCGTCTGGGTCCGAAGATGGATCGAGAGAAGAGCAGAGTACGGACTGTACAACAAGCTGATGGTGAGCTCAGGAACGAAGACACTCGGGCATTCCAGAACTTCATGAGGATGCTCCAGCCATGTTTGACGAAGTTGTGCAGCGGCTGACACCCAGGTTGGGCTGACACCCATGGCAAACACCAACTTCCGGCCCAGCCTGGAACCTGGGCTCAAGGTGGCACTCACTCTGCGCCACCTGGCCTCAGGGACCACCTACAGGAGCATGCAGTAGGCTGGAGGGTGCCACACAACACCATCAGCATTGTGGTCAGAGAAGTGGTGCAGGCCATCATCTAGGAATACTGGAGGAGCTCCTCCAGTGCCCCTCCACTGATGAAGGATGGAAGAAAGTTGCAGAGCAGTGGTATCAGAGGTGGAACTTCCCACACACCGTTGGAGCATAGATGGCAAGCACGTGGCCTGCAAAGCACCACCCAAGTCGGGCTCCACTTATTTCAACTACAAGGGCTTCTTCAGCATCGTCCTCTTTGCCATGGTCGATGCTGACTACAAGTTCATGTACATCGATGCTTCAGGCAGCAGCTCATGTTCAGATGCCCAGGTATACAACACCAGTCACTCAAAGGAGGGGCTGGAACGCAACCTCATCATGGGCTTCCCAGATCCAGACCCCCTGCCCAACGACACACAAGATGTGCCCTACTTCATCGTGGGGGATGACGCTTCTCCCTCAGAACCTACCTCATGAAGCCCTACACTCCAGATGCCTCACCCGTGAAGACGGAGGATCTTCAACTACAGGCTGTCCAGGGCAAGCGGGTGGTGCGAGAACGCCTTTGGCATCCTGGCCAAACAGGTCCCAGGTACTTCTCACCACCATGCAGCATCACCCAGAGACCGTGAGGAGGATCGTGGGAAGCTTGCTGCATCCTGCACAATCTCATGCGCACCCGCTACCCAGTCTTGCAGAACAGGCTCGTGGACCTCCAACAAGGCAATGGGGACATGGAGCCTGGGGAATGGAGGCAAGGGCGAAATCTGATAGACACTCAGGATGTGCAAGGCCCCAACAGAGCCTCACGTGAAGGGAAGAAGCAGCGCAACCTCCTGAGACACTGGTGCACTCCCCAGCTGGAGCAGTGGAGTGGCAAGACAGGATGATAGATGATTAATGGGTGCTTCCTTCAGCCTGTCTCATCAACACGGATGAATTGGGCCATGTATGTTGGGTGGGCTACAATGAACAGGCGTTTAATAAAAGAGTTGTGTTGTGCTGACATGTGTGGATGATTATTACATTGTTATTGATAATAAAGGGCCATAGGTGTGGCACCAGGGAGGGTGGACCATACAGTCCCACTATGCTTGCACTGGAGGCTTATCTATCCCACTGCTATTCTTTACCCATCCCACAGCTATTACCCATCCCACAGGTATCCCTGCCCATCCACTGCTAATCTTAACCATCCACAAGCATGCAAAGGCTTAACCCAATTCTAAAAGTTTCCACCAAGACTTTTATAAAAAAAAGAAATGAAGCAAGTGTGTGAATCAAAGATAAACTTTATTGAACAACAAGCTGTAAAACAAAATGACCCAAGTCAAGTGTCCAAATAAAGTCCACAGGTAGCCAGCTACCCAGTCTCTGCAATCTTTATTGGTCACTCAGGTGTACCCAGTCTCAGGTGAAGGGTCCAGGTGCTGTGAAGGTGGGTGTGCTGGAGTGCTGGTCTGTATCGTCATTGGGGTGCCTGGCCCCGAGAGACAACAGGGGACGGTGTGTTGAGGAAGCTCTCAGACAGCTGGCTTAGACCCGTGATGCTGAGAGGTCCTTCCTCCATGCCTTGGGGTGTCAGCCCCAGTACTGATGACAAGATGTACTGAGGCTGTGGGGTGGAGGAAGGAGTAGTGTAGTGGGGCTGTCTGGTCTGCAGCTGGGTGAGGACTGGCGTGGGTGGCATCGGTGGTGTGGGTGGCATCGCTGTCATCGGTGGCATCATTGGCATGGCTGGCATCGGTGGCATCAGTGGAACCGTGTTAATGGTGTCATCCGAGAACTCTGTGCCTGGAGCTGGAAGGGCTGCTGCCTGTGCTGCTGCACCTCCTGGTAGCCGTAGCCCTGGTAGGTGAGGGCTGTGGGAAGCCTTGGAATGGGAGGGACATCACCTGAGGTGGAGGTGGAGGAGCAGACCTGGACTGGGTGGGAGCAGGTTCCTCTGGATCTGAAGGGTTTTGAAGCAGCTCGGTGATCTGGTCCTTCACCACCTGGTACTGGGTTCCTCCATGTTCCTGAGGGTCTGGTTGAAATAGGTTGAGGAAGGGCTTGCGGTTGGAGGATGAGGAGTCAGTGCTGACCAGCTGAGAGAAGAGATCTATGCTGTGTGCGGATGGTGTCCCTGATCTCTCCCAGCAGGACAGTGTGGCTCTGCCCCTCCTGCTGTCTGGCTCTCTGCCTTCTGTGGAGGTGGAGCTGGGGGGTGGATGCGGCTACGACTGTGGTGGACTCGATGTCTCCTTTCTCCACCGCACCAGGGAGTCCTCCGGCGCTCCCACACGGTTACAACACTGTCCGTGGGTTCTTGCCATGGCACGCTCCACAGAAACCTGCCTGGAGACAGGGACTGACTCTCGGCCGGAAGAGTACTGGGTCTCAGCAGGCTGCCGAGAGAGAGTAGTGAGAGGGGCTCCTGGTGCTCCTCGGTGGTGGATCTCCACCTCCAGGAAGCTGCACCTGGCCATGACATAGGTCTCTCTGTCCGTCAGCTTAACCGTGGCCTGGCCAGATTTCTTCAGGTGCAGCTTCCCATACGGCTAGTGCATGTGCTTCCACCAACCGAGGAGCACCTCTGAAGTGTAACCCATACTCTCCGCCCTCTCTCTCCACAGCCTGCTTCCGCTGGTGTCCCTGTACAGCCGGTGTCCCTTCCGCCACAGATAGTCATTCTCTCTTAGCCACTCCAGCACCTCATCCTCGTGTTCTCTCAATGAAGTATTGCCTCCTCTCCTGTCCCCGCATACGCCTCTTCCTCCTTTGGCAGGACCAGATGGGCCCTCATCAGAGGGCTCCCAGGTGGTAGGGGCTGCTCCTCCACACCACCACCACCAGCAGCACCAAGAGTCATGCGATCTCATCATCATCATCACCAGCAGGATCATAATTCCATCATCATCAGCAGCAGCAGCAGGATCATCATCATTCATCACATCATGATCATCAAGCAGCAGCAGCAGCAGGAGATCAGCAGGACCAGGATCAGCAGCAGCAGATAAGCACCAGGAGCCCCAGCAGCCCAGCAGCAGCAGCAGCAGCAGGCAGTCAGCAGGACAGGATACGAGCAGGACCAGGATCACGAGCAAGGATGAGCGGACGAGCAAAGACCAGGAGCACGAGCAGATCATGAGCAAGTCCAGGAGCACAAGCAGGACAGCAGGACCAGGAGCAGCTTCACAGATAACGCAGCAGCAGAAGCACCAACCGCCAGGAGCAGCTTCAGCAGAGTACGCAGCAGCAGAAGCACCACCGCCAGGAGCGAGCTTCACGCAGAAGCTCGACAGCACCAGAAGAGCGAGCCGAGCAGCAGAAGCCCAGCAGAAGCAGAGTCAGGGACAGGGGGCGAGAGCGGGAGCAGAGCTGGGCAGGTCGCTGGAGTGGCTTCCTGATCCTACTGGTAGGGAGGTTGTCTGGCCTCACGGTGGAGGGCTGTGCGGGAGTCGCAGGTTCTGGCTCGGCTAACTCAAGGCTGGCAGGAAGCTGGCCTAAGCAAGCGTGGCGACTGGAGACAGCCTAGGGCAGAGAGCTAGTTGAAGCCTGCAGGAAGGCAGGCAGCAGGCAGGCACCAAGGCTGGGCAGGCAGGCAGACACCAAGGCTGGCAGGCAGACTGGCTGGCAGGGAGGCTGGAAGGCAGGCTGGCAGGGAGGCTGGCAGGCAGGCAGAGAGCAAGGCCGGCAGGGAGGCTGGCCAGGAGGCTGGAGGCAGGCTGGCAGGAAGGCTGGCAGCAAGGCTTGCAGGCAGGCATGCAGGCAGGCAGGCAAGGACTCAATGTATCCTGCAGCAGGTCTTTCCTCCGAATGCTGGGCCACGTGCGAGCTGCTCCCTTTATATCCAGTGGCTTACGCAATGCTCATTATACCCAGGCATCCGCTCAGGCCTTCGCGCTGTGCTCCGCCTGGACTTCCGCTGCTGCATCCGCTTTCATGCGCTTGCATACCGCTGCGTGCACTCCGCTTCATCCGTTCCACGTCCACTTTGCTGAGGCCCCCCGGAAAGCCCTGCGGATGTGCCATCCGCTCCCATCCGCTTCCATCCACTAGGCTTCCGTTCTGCATCCGCTTTCCATCCGCCCTGCGTCCTCCCCCGTCCGTGTTATCCGCTCCGGTTATGCAAATTTTTGCCCCTTTTGAGAGCGGATAACAACGGATGGAACATTTTGCTCGTCCGTTGTGTCCATTTTGCCTCCGTTGGGCAGTGTGACAGGGCCTTAAGATGCAGTATGAGTACACTGCAGGCTTCCATTTTACAGACAACAGCAACACTTTATTCCTCACAGCAATGTCTGCTAACTGAAGGAAAAGAGTGGATGCTAAGTACATCAGGGCTTCTAGCACAGCTTTTCTAAACTTTTTCACTTTGGAAGTATCCTTGAAATAATTTTCATGTCTCAGGGAACACCAACATTAAAAAAAAATGCAAAAACTTCAGAATACAATTAATTTCTAACCTACACAACTCACACCTTACATTTACAACAACAAAGTTGTGTTAGTGTAGCACTAACAACTCTTATCACTGCAAGTGCTAGCACTGCAGTGTGACAGTTAAAAAAGATGTTTTCTTTTGATCACCTCTCACAGAACACTAATCCCAGTTGCTAGTCCTTTGTATTTTCCATCTATTAACAATGCCACTGAGGCATTATTTTTTATTCAGCCTTGGAAATGGGATAGCAATAGCAATAGCACTTAAGACTTATATACTGCTTTATAGTGCTTTACAGCCCTAAGAGGTTTACAGAGTCAGCCTATTGCTCCCAACAATTTGGGTCCTCATTTTATCCACCTCGGAAGGATGGAAGGCTGAGACAACCATGAGCCCAGTAAGATTTGAACGCCAAATTGCAGGCAGAAGTAGTTTGCAGTACTGCACTCTAACCACTGCGCCACCAAGGGATGGAGGTAGAATATTCATCTTATCTCCTTGATCATTCTGCAGGTTCAAAAACTGTCAGCTATGGTATATTGGGCAGATTCTGTGCAGTTCAAATTGGGGTACCATTTTTTCCTTTACGGGTACCATTTTATAGTGGTTTTCTTTTCTGAGACTGGTTTCAGTGATTGTTGGTTGAGGGGGAAGAGGTCGCTCCCTAGATCCTTCCTTTGTGTCTCCTCCTATTCAACAGCTATATGAAAACAGTGGGTGAAGTCATTTATCAATCTGAGGTCTTGTATCATCTATTCTGATTTTACCCCAAAGTAGTCTAATATTATCTTCATCTAGTGTACCAGTTGTGCTCTATCCTGGATTGAGAAGCCCTTCAGTAGTCACTCATGCTCTAATCATCTCAGATCATTTATTGCCATATTATCCACAAGGAACTATTCTTGAAGACCACCCAGAAACTTCCATGAATATTATTTTTGCATTTTTTATGCAATAGAGTAACATTCATAATATCACATTAGATCCAAGATGTAATGTGTTATCTATTAGAGTTGGAAGAAATGTTCATCTGGGTTCAGTTCCAAGTGGGGAGAGAGACACTGGAAACATAGAGGCTATTTGGAAAGATAGTTTAATGGTAGATAGCAGGACCACATGATTCGGGTTCTGGGCAAAAAAAAGCACATGGGTGAGAGAGGGAGAGAGATTTATCACCTCTGTTGGGCTTTGAACTTGCTTCCTGTTCCTGTGGCAAGAAATGTATCCTGAGACTCCCCTGGGGCCATGTAGGGGTAGCTTGGTTGAATCTTGCTGGGTGATGCAATCTTCCCAGGTGCCATGTGGTGAGATGGGTAGAAGGCTAATCCTATCATGTCCTGAGGGCCATGTCTTAATCCAGTGATGGTGAACTTTTTTGGCACCGAGTGCCAAACTGCAAACCCAAACCCAAAATCCACTTATTTTTCTTTCATCTCCCTCTCCCTCTCGCTACATGCACTGTTGCCTGAAGATGAACCAGGGGAGAAGGAGGGAGAAGCTTCTGTAGCCCTCCCCACACGGCTCCTGAACTGACACCTGTGACAAAGGGAGACCAAGAGCAGGAAGCCGAGCTTTGGATTACTGTGGGTGTTAAAGTACCAGGCAGCAGCACTTCCTTAGCCACAACTGCTGGGTGAGAGAAAAGACGTCAGGCTCTGCTCCCACAAAGGGGAACAGCAGTGATCGCAGACAGCCCTAGCTGACTAGGAAGGGGGACCCTCCTCCTGTCTCCCCAACTTTTCTCCCAGCCACTGCCTCCTTGCTTTTTAACTTGGCTGCAGGGCTAACCAATTGCAGCGAGAATGCGGCTCCTCCTATATGCAGAGAAGAGGCGCTGAGAGACGAGGCGGGAAGGTAGAAGGGACTTTCAGAGGGTAAAGGGGATTAAATTGCAACCTTTCTCCACACTCAAGGGGAGCTGCTTCAGGTGACCATGGCTTTCTCTCCTGCTTAGAAAAAAAGTCCCACTGATTGGGATTTTTTTGGGGGGGGGTCATGGAGCTAAGCTAAANATTTTTTTTTTTTGGGGTCATGGAGCTAAGCTAAACGAGGGCTTTAAACGAGACACAGGTACGACTGGGTGGCATGGGCAGGGCCAACCAGGGCAGGGCTGATTTTTATCTTGCAGTCTACCTTGCAAACCCATGTCATGGCTGCTGCTTCTTGCCTCCGCACATTGAGGAGGTTGAGCAGCAGCGGGAAAAGCGCAGAACTCCTGAGCCGCAGGAAACGGCTGTCAGTGATGCCCTTTGACGCCGAAGATGTTGCGAGGAGGCGGCTCGACCCTCCTCAGGCACTGCAAAGCACTTGCTGCCCCTCTGGCACTCACCACACCTCTTCCTTCCTGCTGGGTGAGCACTTCTGATGAGGAGAAAGAGAAGCGTGGTGGGAGGAGGCTTAGCGGGTGCCAGAGGGAAGGCGAGCGCTTTGGGACTACTGAGGGGGGTAGCGCAGGAGATCATGCAGGCTAGGGAACACCTGGGAAGGACTCTGATGCTGTGATCTCCCACATGGTACCCTACTTCCCCATGCGCATCAGTCCATCTGCTGCCGTTTATCACCCGTTGCCAACACAGGTGTGCTCTGGACCACCAGCCTCTCCTGGTGGCAGCAGTGGTGGCATGAGCGGGTGTGGGCTACAGGGATACTCACTCCTCCTCTGCCAGAATCGTGCTCTGGGAAGCGTCCAACCAGCCATGCCTCCTCCAGCCCATGTGGATCCCAGGCCTTTCCTGCGGCATTGTTAAAAGCCGCCAGGGGCACAACGCAGGCAGTCAGGCACCGGCTGGCGGCAGGGGGGCTCCTGGCTGGCAGGGGGGCGAATGTCCCGGGGCTGCATGTGGGCACCAACAGCAAGCGGGCCAGGAGCAGGAGCAGGAGCAGTTGGGACTGGGCCGTGGCAAGGAAGCGAGGAGAGGGGCACAAAGTCAGCAACTTACCAAAAATTATGAAAATTATGCAGGCAACAGCAGTCAAGTGAGGAGTCAGGCCAAGCAAGCAAGCAGTGACAACAAGCAAGGAGCGGGATCCAGAGAGTAGCCAAAGAACCGTTGGGCTGTGCTCATAACTCCGGCAAGCAACCAAGGCGGGAGAGGCAGATAGGACAGGGCGGGGCCAACCAGTGGGGCAAAAAGTTAAACAGTTTGGCTGGTTTTTTTGCAGATGGGATGGGGAAGAGCAGTGATCTATAGACCCGAAAATCAGCTGGGAGGTGCACATGTGCCATGGAACGGAGTTGGGCTGACAGCTCATGTGCCCGCAGAGAGGGCTCTGTGTGCCACCTGTGGCACCTGTGCCATAGGTTCGCCATTATGGTCTTAAGCCCATCACCCTGGAGCTGAAGGTATGTTGTAGATGTCTTTTGTCTTTCTGGGGCTGTTAACAAAGGTGGTGGCCATTTTCCAAGAACATGTTTCTCCTTTTCAAATCCAGGAAGGTATGATGTTGTGCTTTTTAAATATTTCCTAGAATATTTCATTTTTCTAGGAGAGGGGTGGGTGCTAACTTCCTACATTAGCATGCCCCTTTCTTTAACAGAAAATGATAGTGTTTCAGAACATTTGGTTGCATAAATTCTCTATAGTCACTGGCAAAATTCTTTTTTGCTGGAGCAATTGTATAGCTGAATACTTTTGATTCCACCTGTCTAATAACACCATTGCACAATCGGTTTCCCAGACCATGTTTTCATTACCTCCATGAATTGCGCATGCAACTACTTTTTTCATTTTGTTAGCTAGCATCAGGTGAGAATTACAAACCCTGAAGTGCCGCTCGAGCTGACCTTATTTCAGTAAGTAAACGACCCTCTGCATCAGTTTCCAATTCCTACCAATCTCCGATCAGCATTTAAATTTGTCTTGTCCTCTCCCCCTTTTTTCTGGTGTCTCTGGAGACAACTGAAGTTTGGATTAAACGTCACAAATAAACGACGCACTGGATTAGAAGAAGCAATACGTTTCATTTGTTCCGATGGAGTGCGAAAGCAAAGTGAACTTGAAAGGGTGTGTTCCGATATTAATAATTAACTCATGCCTCTTTTCATTCCTCCTCTCCCCTTGCTTTGGGTGGGCCTAGGCCAAGGTCTAGTGCGCATGCGTCAGGAGATCAAAGAGATAAGGAAAATGGAAGATTCAGACTCTGGTTTCAGTATGTGCACGGCAAATGAAAATTGAGAAATCTGTCCTTTCTTTTAAAAAAAATGGATAGATTAAAAACTTTAACAATTTTTGAAGCAATGTTTTCTACCGCGACGAAGTTCCCATTCCTCTCTGCAGTTTAAACTAATTGAATGTCCGCTATTGGTAATTTGAATGTCAAACATTCAAGAAGCGAAGCATCCTATCGTTATATCAACCTATGATGGTCATTATGATGCATTTAAAATCAAGCTAATTAGTGGGAGGAAGAAAGCTTTCAATGTCGTGCGATGGGCAATCCATTTTCCTCGTATGTTCTTATGCATTTGCGGCCACTAACATGGCGGTAACTGGCAACTGTAGTCGTGGAGCCGGAATTCTAGTCGGTGAACCATTAAGACTATATCCCCTGGGCGGGGACAAGGAGTTCGGCGCGTGGGTAGGAAAGCGGCCACGGCGGGTGTTGGAGGAGTAAAATGGCGGCGGCCACTGCCGCGCAGCTCACCGATGAGGAGCTTTTCTCTGAACTGAAGCGACTCGGTTTCTCGCCGGGACCGGTAACGGAAAGCACCAGGCCAGTCTACATAAAAAAGCTAAAGAAGCTGCGAGAGGATGAGCGGACGTCTGGGGCCCACGGTGTTGTCGCCAACAAGACCCGGAACAGTAACAACAATACACCGGGGGCAGGCGGCGGCGGAGGCTTGGGAGCTCGGTTGGGCAGCCCCGACCTCCCGTCTTTGTCCGGAGTAATTGGGGGTGGCGTTCGGGCCCGCGCAACTCCCTTCGGCGGAGGCGGTGGCGGTGGCAAAGTCCTGCTGGGCTTCAGTTCTGACGAATCGGATGTGGAGGCCAGTCCCAGGGGCCAGGCTGGCGCCCCTGCCAGCCGGAGGGAACGGGGTTCAAGCTCACGTCGGGACCCGAGGCCTGCAGGCGCGTCGGGCGCCGCCTGTCTCAATCATAGTGCCTTGGCAGAGTCGCCGGCCCGCAGGAAGCCCAATGCCTGGTGGGGGGCGACGGCTAGACGGGCGACGACTCGGGAGCAGACGGAGGGCGGGAGAGCGACCGGGGACGAGGAAGACGCCCAGAAAGAGGAGACCGAGCCGCCTCGGGAGCGATGCAAGAGCCGAGCAGTGAACGGGAACAGGTTGCTCACCTCCGGCAGCGCAAATATGAGGGACAAGTATTCGGACTCTGAGGAAGAGGACCAGGTCGCAGCTACACAGCAGGGGCTAAAGGAGGAGTCCTTTCCTCGCCACTATGTCTCCAGGAAGAATCTGTGTAAATCGGTCAGCCCCTTCTCCGCTCGCAGAGGTGTTGCAGCCGCCGACGGCCTGCTGGAGATGAGTCAAGGGCAAGGCTCTGTGGTTGGCAGTGGCTTTGAGGGGAATGTCAGGGCTGCCGGTGGTGGTAAAAACGCCGAAAGAGCGGACAGGCGAGAGGATAACGAGGAGGAGGAAGAAATACTAACAGCCAGAGGAGATGGCGGTTATCTGGACTCGAATCCACTTACCTCCAGATACCACCGCAGTTCTTCCAAGAAAACCAACCAGCTGTTACTGCCGCCACTGCTACCTGACATAGACCATAGCAAAATAACTGATCCCTTAAGCAGCAGTAGGAAACCAGCCAACAATCATATTCTCCCTGATGCAATTGGGGGTTACAATATTGAACCAAGCATTTACAGTGCTACCAGCAGTCTGGTTTCAGGTGCTGCCAGCTCAGCATCTACTAGAATCAATCACTCCAATCATACAGGTTCCAATCATACATATTTGAAAAATTCTTACAACCCAAAGCTTTCAGAACCTGAAGAAGATCTGTTGCAGCAGTTTAAAAGAGAAGAAATATCTACCACAGGAAGTTTCAGTGCTCATTATTTGTCTATGTTCCTCTTAACTGCTGCATGTTTGTTCTTTCTGGTGTTGGGATTCACATACCTGAGAATGAGAGGTTCTGGAATAGCTGAGAATATGAGAATTGAGAGTAAGTATTAGGATGGAGAGCAATAGTTCCTTGGTACATGACCTGATATTTGTTTCTCTTGTGTGTTTGTGTGTGTGTGTGTATTCACACATACATACATACACACACGCACACTTTGACACTCAAAATGTATTGGTGAATGTCATTTAAAAAAGCTTATATTCATAAGATTGCACATGAAATAATTTATAAATGTATGAAGGAATTATATAGTATACATATTTACATTGCAGCTGTAAAATCAAAATGCACAACTCCTTGTACTCAAGGAGCAGTTTGTAATGCATTAAATGATCTAGAAGCTAATAAGTTTAGAACTTATATCTTTTTGACAACTCTATCCTTTTGAAGTGTATTTTCACATTAATCTTGATCACTAGTGACAAAGTTGATTTCATTGCATGGAATCCTGAAAGTTGAGATATAATTTTTTTTTAAATAAGCCTATGTTTGATTTTATTTGAAGAGTTTTGACAATGGAAGTTCTTGAGCAAAATGAACTAATTAACTTAAAGCAGTACTTATATGTGTTTTGGATAAAGCACAGATGACTTCAGTATATTTGAGCAGAAAAGGAACTTTATGCAGCCTTTTTTCCCCACTCAAGTCAAAGTAGTATTCTCAAGTGAATTCTTAATTCTAATTCTTGGTTTTGAAAATATTAGTTCCCTTTGTTTTTCCCCATGTGCTTTGCTTCATTATTTCAAGTTTTTAAATGTTGCTTCCTGATAAGGAAAATACCTTGCTTCATTTTTTAAAGCTTAGTGGAAAGATGGCTTAAAAGTAAAACCACAGTTTTTAATTTGCTGTTTGAGACTTCAGGTGCATAATTATTTACAGAGATTAAATTATATTTGGATCTTGCATTGCTATAAGCAGTCTCTTTAAATTATTACATATATTCTTAATCTAGAATTGTCTGAAGTATTTGGATTAAATGGCATTTTAGGACTGTATTTGAATCTCCTAGTTCAACTGTCAGTTGAGACATGAAAAAATCAGTTGTCTAATGCAATAATGGATATTTTTACTTTCCTTCATGAGCTTTCCTCTGTTGCACTTTTTTTCTTCTGTCTGCATTTAAACTTTATTTCTTTCTCAAAATGAGATATTCTCATATCACCACCTTCTTTCCCCTCTTTCCTTTCTCTTATCTCATGCTGTTATTATCTTCCTATCTGGTGGGTTGTTCTTTGTCCACTGGCAGTTTCCCAGACTGTTTTAATATCATTTTGTTCATGATTTCTTGAAAAAATATTCTTAGATCCCTCTTAACTTACTATGCTCTTTTCCCATTTTATCCAGAGCTGTTAATTGCCCTTTACAATTGATTTGTTATATATCTTCAAGTGGCCTTCTCCTGTTCTGCTAGTCATGGGTTGGCCAGGTCATTTAACTGAAAGCAATTTTTCCAAATTTTTAATGAAGCTCTGAAACCAGACACCTTATAATGGCCCTAATCCAGGAGTGTCAAATTCAATTTCATTGAGGGCTGCATCAGAGTTGTGTTTGACCTCAGGGTTGGCTAGGTGGGCATGGCCAGGGTGGGCAAGGCCAGCTTGAGGTCAGTTGTGTCGCTGCTTCTGGAGGCCTGAGCGCTCAGCCAGTGAAAACTGAGCTTAGGAGGGCTGTGTGTGAGGCACTGCAGGCTGGTCCTTCACTGTTTCCAAGGTGGCCCCGAGGGCCAGCTCTAAGCACCCCATGGGCCACATCTGGCCTGCACGCTTTGAGTTTGACACCCCTGCCCTAATCCTTTTAGTTTTTATTCACTTAAGCATTAGATATTGATGCCTAGGTCTTTGGAAATAATTGGCTAAGCACTTGATTAGTTTGTCTTTGTCTTCCCATTTTTATTTTTTGCAGTACTGGGTGGAGGATTAAATCCCAAGAATTTCATCTTGTAATGGGTATTCCACAAGGATCAGTCTTGGTTGCTATTTCAATTATTTTTTATACTCTTGATTGTCCTGATTCATTATAAGGATTTTCAGTCTCACTCATACAGTCTCACTCATATATACCTTCTTATTCTTTGCTATGTCCTCGATTTGTCTCCAGAACTCCTGGATTGTCCAGTTTCTTTTAATTGAGATATTGTTAAATCAGCTGACATTGAAAGAATAACCAACTGAACAAAACCTTCCATACATATTCTTAAACAACCCCCCCCCCCCC